>JACEFZ010022634.1:345000-611393 GCA_014155875.1 Cepaea nemoralis
TTCTAACATGAGACCCACGGGGAACTCACGGACACATAAGGGATATGCAGATCCCTGGTTAACCTAAATTATTATAGTAGTGTACATCAATCGGCTAGTGGACGTCATAATCATAGAAATGTATATTGGCCAATAGTGGGCATAAACTGGTGATTGCTGTGAACTGGCAAACGGGTTGTCATCAGCCACTTATCTGTTGGTCCTTGGCCTCCTGGATGGTAAGCTGAAAGGTGCTGACTGGTTAGTGGTATGGACACCACACTCGGCTGTATCAAGGTGAGTGGTGCGTAGCTCAGTCACCGGTCGTGGCTACGACTACTGTTCATCAGGGTGTAGGCTCGTGCAACTTGCTTTAGACTAGGCCTATCGGGTGCGGACACTTTCACTGGCTTTTACTATGTTTTAGTAGTTTGTGTGGCTTAACAAGAGCCAGAAAAAGGTCTAAGACACAGATGGGTGTTCTATATTAGCCAGCTAACGTGATAGCTCCTGACACCTTCGAGCCGAATTGTCTCATCTCATCTCATCATGTTCCTCTTGTACCTTGCGGTGTCGAGGTGAAGAATAAACAGAGGGAGAGTGCCCGCTTATGGGCTTCATGTATCGATATTCCAATGGACTCTGTTATTCCCTGCGTCCATCGTTTACGTGGTCGGCCTCTTCCTCTGCTTCCCTCTGGTCTGTACATCATTGCTTGTTGCTGTATACTGTTAGTTGGTAACCTACTTGTATGGCCAAACCATTTGACTTGCTGCTTTCTAATAAAATCTAGTGCAGCTATAACTCCAACTTTAGTCCTGATTTCTTCATTTCTGATCTTATCTCTTCTTGATATATTAAGTATTCTTCTCAGGAATCTCATTTCTGTTGTGATTTTTCTTTTCTCTTTTTTCTGTCATTGTCCAGGTTTGGCATTGGTAACATAGAGTTGGTAGGAAGATTGTGTTGTAAAGTGCTTTCTTAGTAGTTATTGATACATGTTTGTTCTTTAGTATTGGTGCCATTTGTCCAATGAGTTGGCTTGCCTTATTGCATCTATTTTCGATCTCATCTTCTGATTTGCCATTTGATGATTATATATTTCCTATGTACTTGAAACTCTTTATTTGTTTCAAGGGATGTTCGTTTAGGTGAATCGTTGTTGTTTTATCTTCTTTAGTTATAGTCAATATCTCTGTTTTACTCGTGCTAATGTTCATATTATGTTTCTTATACATTTCGTTTAGACTATTCATGTGGTCTTGTAATTCAGCTTCTGATTTTGCTATTAGTGCTTGGTCGTCCGCAAACAGGAGTTCTCTAATGGTTAGATGGTTCTTCTTCTGTGTTCTCGTCGTGCGGTGTTCTCGCGGTCTCCGTTTGGCTGGTTTCTTTAATTATGTTGTCTATATATGTTATAAACAAGAGAGGGGATAGGACACAACCTTGTCGTACTCCGGATCTTATGGTGAAGCGTTCTGAGTGTCCTCCAGTTGCTCTCACTATGCATTCACTGTTGTTGTATAAGCTTCTACATAGGTTTGTTAGATGTGTACTCACTCCATATTGTTTAAGGATTTGCCACAGCTTGTTTCTATCTACTCTATCAAATGCCTTTTCTTGGTCGACAAAGGCTAAGTAGAGTGTTTCATTGAATTCGATTGATTATTCTGTAAGTTGTCTAAGAGCAAAAATAGCATATGTGCATCTTTTGTTTATCCTAAATCCAAGTTGTGTTTCGCTTACCTGTGGTTCTATAATAGTTCGTAGTCTTTTTTCAAGAATTTTGCAAAATATTTTCCCAGTATGATTCAGTAGTGAAATGCCTCTTTATTGTGATCAGTCTCTTTTGCTGCCTTTGTTTTTCCAAATTGGGATAATTATGGCGTTTCCCCAGTCTCGTGGTATCTGCTGTTCCACCCAAACATGGTTTAATAGTCTAAGTAGCCATGCTGCTCCTACTTCTCTTGCTGCTTTAATTAGTTCATTTGGTATTTTATCTTGTTCTGATGATTTGTTCAATGAGGCTAATCTGATGGCTTCTATAATTTCTTCTTTCAGAATGTCTGGAATGCCGAATGCCGAATTGTCAAATGCCGATATTAGGGTTTTTATAGGAGAGTTCTCTTCCCGAACGGAAGAGCTCTCCTCGACTTCCTGTGGTTAAATTAAATTCAAGCAAAACTGAATATTATTATCAGCCTGGTTTGATTTCTTGGTCTATATATACACTCACTCACTCACTCTCTCTCTCTCTCTCTCTCTCTCTCTCTCTCTCTCTCTCTCTCTCTCTCTCTCTCTCTCTCTCTCTCTCTCACACACACACACACACACACACACACACACACACACACACCAAATAACGACTATCATATATAATATATGAATATATAGACCCAATATAAAATAATACAGAAATACATAAAGGGTTTTGCTGAGAGCTATCCCAATCTAATAAAAACGATATGAGGTTCGGGCCACCTCGTCTCCTCGTGGCTAGCGTAGGCTTATGTGTCAGGACATGCAGATCTTAACGTGGGGAATAGGCTGTTTATGTGAGTCGAGGGGAGTAGTGGTAGCCGGCGTAGGCTTATGTGTCAGGACATGCAGATCTTAACGTGGGGAATAGACTGTTTATGTGAGTCGAGGGGAGTAGTGGTAGCCGACGTAGGCTTATGTGTCAGGACATGCAGATCTTAACGTGGGGAATAGACTGTTTATGTAAGTCGAGGGGAGTAGTGGTAGCCGACGTAGGCTTATGTGTCAGGACATGCAGATCTTAACGTGGGGAATAGACTGTTTATGTGAGTCGAGGGGAGTAGTGGTAGCCGACGTAGGCTTATGTGTCAGGACATGCAGATCTTAACGTGGGGAATAGACTGTTTATGTAAGTCGAGGGGAGTAGTGGTAGCCGACGTAGGCATATGTGTCAGGACATGCAGATCTTAACGTGGGGAATAGACTGTTTATGTAAGTCGAGGGGAGTAGTGGTAGCCAACGTAGGCTTATGTGTCAGGACATGCAGATCTTAACGTGGGGAATAGACTGTTTATATAAGTCGAGGGGAGTAGTGGTAGCCAACGTAGGCTTATGTGTCAGGACATGCAGATCTTAACGTGGGGAATAGACTGTTTATGTGAGTCGAGGGGAGTAGTGGTAGCCAACGTAGGCTTATGTGTCAGGACATGCAGATCTTAACGTGGGGAATAGACTGTTTATGTAAGTCGAGGGGAGTAGTGGTAGCCAACGTAGGCTTATGTGTCAGGACATGCAGATCTTAACGTGGGGAATAGACTGTTTATGTAAGTCGAGGGGAGTAGTGGTAGCCAACGTAGGCTTATGTGTCAGGACATGCAGATCTTAACGTGGGGAATAGACTGTTTATGTGAGTCGAGGGGAGTAGTGGTAGCCGACGTAGGCTTATGTGTCAGGACATGCAGATCTTAACGTGGGGAATAGACTGTTTATGTAAGTCGAGGGGAGTAGTGGTAGCCAACGTAGGCTTATGTGACACGACATGCAGATCTTAACGTGGGGAATAGACTGTTTATGTGAGTCGAGGGGAATAGTGGGAGCCGACGTAGGCTTATGTGTCAGGACATGCAGATCTTAACGTGGGGAATAGACTGTTTATGTGAGTCGAGGGGAGTAGTGGTAGCCGACGTAGGCTTATGTGTCAGGACATGCAGATCTTAACGTGGGGAATAGACTGTTTATGTAAGTCGAGGGGAGTAGTGGTAGCCAACGTAGGCTTATGTGTCAGGACATGCAGATCTTAACGTGGGGAATAGCCTGTTTATGTAAGTCGAGGGGAGTAGTGGTAGCCAACGTAGGCTAATGTGTCAGGACATGCAGATCTTAACGTGGGGAATAGACTGTTTATGTAAGTCGAGGGGAGTAGTGGTAGCCAACGTAGGCTAATGTGTCAGGACCTTGTAGTGTCCAGATGTTACTTATATCTTTAGAAGATGCCTAGGTTCACAGTTAGCTGCATGTCCTTTACTAGACCTCGCAGACAACCTCAGCATTATTGTTTAATTGATATGTTTTGTTATTGTTGCTAAGTTTGCTTTCAGCAGTTTGCCATCGCTTTCTGAACGACTAACACTCATACCATTGTTTGAATCATTGGCGGCCTGCTGCCAAATCGCCTACAGCTGTGTTTCGAACGTGGTATGCGGTATCTTTTTTAGTTCACTCAGTGGTCCATAGAGTGGGAGTCTCCGTGGCGAAGTAGTGAAGCCGTCTGATTCGGGCTCCGAAGGTTGTAGGTTCTTCTTCTTCTTCTTCTTCTTCTTCTTCTTCTTCTTCTTCTTCTTCTTCTTCTTCTTCTTCTTCTTCTTCTTCTTCTTCTTCTTCTTCTTCGTTCATCCAGAGTTTGTTTTTTTTCGGATGTGATTGCGTTGTGCCTGTTTACAGCAAAGCTGCGTTCTTGCGCCGTTAGGCCGACACGTCCGACTTCTGCGGGCATTTGTTGACCGGGTTAACCATCCTGGGGTTGTAGGTTCGATTCCAGGCCGGTTCTTCGGTTCACGAATGCATTTTTTTCGGAGACTCCTGAGGGTCGTCGCTGGAGCTACGGAGTTTGTGCTGTGTGCGACGCTTTCGGCAGCCCGCGCTGCGGAACGAGACTGAGCCAAATGGGATAAAAACCCGGTGCAATGAAGTCGACCCTGTCGACTTTTAAGCGACTTTTAAGTGGTCCATAGAGTTTATATTCTACTGGTGTTTCTCTAGACCAGAAGGCATGACTAGATATGTCTACTTTGGGTAGTCTTGGAGTATGTGATCTGCTATCTGCGGCGCCAATCCTAATTTGTACACGGCTGATTTACTAATCTCGAATTTTGTATAAACGTGGTTGCGTAATCTACTATTTACTGTTAAGAGACGCAGAATAATTATTTGTTCGGATCTGTCCATAAAATGATAATCGTCTAGTGCTGGTGTTGGCTTTCTGATTGACTTGATGGCTCTTTTCTTTTGGTGGCATGTGAAAAATAGCACTGAGACACAACCGTCTGATGCCATGTTGATAGCTATAAACAAGTCAAACACACTGAAGTTTAGGTAAGTTTTACAAAATTACAATTACAAACACAGTGGACTTTGCGGCGACAAATCTTCATCAGCAGACAATAACAACAACAACAATATCAACAGACAAGCCTCAACGAAACACAAACGGATGACACACCACACACACACACACACACACACACACACACACACACACACACACACACACACGCGCGCGCGCGCGTAACTACAACACATATTAATGTGGAACCACGTCACACAGAAATCGGTACAAGCATCTAACATCCCTCCATTTAAGTTATTGTGGTATTCCTCTCTGAACATATCACTCATCCATTCCTATGGTCCTCTGTTCGCAATTCTTCGAAAGATAATGCGGTGGTTTTCCCTCGACTTCTACATCCTTATAAATACCACACATAAATATTTGAATCTACACTGTGCCTATCGCTGTCTTTATTTTCGACTGCCTGTTGTGTTACCTCATTGACTATTTCTTTCCTGTTCAGGATCACTAGTCAGACCCACTGCGTATATTAATATTAGAATCAGCCATGCATAAGAGAAAATATATCGATTGTACAACCGGAATATGACGACATCATTTCGAAAGAGTTGTGGGTCTTTGATGGAAGGGAGAGAATCTCATTTTTTTTAAAATGGGGCGGCTGGTGTAGGGTACAACGGAGGATGGGATTGTTGTGGCGCACTACTTCTTTCAATCTCGCCTTCCGGCCCGATGGTCTTGGTTCTACAGGCATCGGTGCTGATTCGAACTTTAAAAATTGTTCCCAGGTCGCCCCAACCTTAAATTTATTCGTTCATTTAATAGCATATCCTTTGCAGAACATCACTCCCATAACAAACGTCCGGAAAACCTCTAGATCAGAGGTTCCCAAACCACGGCCCGAGGGCCACTTGTGGCCCGCCAGCTGTCAGAAAGTGGCACGCGAGGTCTCGTTATATTAATATAATATATTTTAATAATTTCAAAAATGCACTCGAAGCGACCCGTCAGCGTGCGATAATTTACTCTGCTCGTGGTTGTTATGCTCAGATATTATCGAATGCGCCTGTTCAATTCGCAACGAAACGTTATGAAGTTCCTATATCCCAGCCTTGTCGACCAATCAGAGTGCGCAAGGATCCTTGTTGTCGTCTGTTATAACTGTTTAGCAGAGTCGGTAGTACTGTGTTGAAATTAGATTTTTGTCAAATACAAATTTACCGTTAAAGCCTATAAACATGAGTGTTGAACTGGCGTGAGTTCAGACAGTTTCTATTAGACCTGAACGAGAAATACGGTGAGCTACTGTTACACTGTGATGTTAGATGGCTATCTAAAAGGAAAGTTCTGTCACGTTTCTGGGCACTGAAAAATAGTGTCTATCTGTTTCTGTCTGAAATAAATGAAGTGCCTACAGAACGGGAACGTCTGCTGAAGGATGACTGGCTTAATGACTTGGCATTTTTGGTGGATATCACGTCTCATTTAATGCTCTTTAAATGCGAGCATCCAGGGAAAAACAAACTATTCACAATTTGTGTGATGACATTTCTTCATTTAAAATGAGACTACGACTGTTTAAGGGACAGCTGACTGAAAGGACTTTAGAGGCGTTTCCAACTCTGAAGACGCTTGTGGTGGACAAGAAATGTGACTTGTTACAGTACAAAGTAAAAGTTGAAAGTCTTCTGGATATCTTTCAGTCGAAATTTCAAGAGTTCACAACAGAGGAGGATAATGTTGCCCTCTTCATAAATCCGTTCGTATTTCCTGACGCCAAGCTCTGTCAATTAAAGCAAAACCTTCAGCACGAAGTAATTGATTTAAAATGCAGTTCTGCACTGAGATATAAATTGCTGGAGCTGCCTGCTTAACCTTCATCTGGTCATATGATTTCATTCAAGCAATGTTTGCCTGGCGAACAGTTTGAACACTTGCCTTCATTCGCCCAGAGATACGTTTGTCGTTTCGGTTCGTCTTACAAATGCGAGAGGTCATTTTCCGCAATGACCTTATTTAAAAAAAAAAAAAAAAAACAAGCAACGTTCCAGACTCATCGACAGTAATCTAGCTGTGCTTATGACTTTGGGCACGACAGATTTGTACCCAGACATTGAATAACTGGCATCTGAACTTAAGTAACTGGTTATGAAGAACAGTAACAATTGTAAATTAATTACACTTACAGCGATTTTCGAAACTGATCTAAAATTTACTGTGAAATGAATTTTTGATTTAAAACCCAAAAACAGAAAAAAATGACCGCAGTGTAATACTGACATTGACTGCCTTTAAAGTTTTAGAATTTTGTTGACGAAAGTTAAGAAAGGTAAGAATGATAATGCAAGACTTTTATAATTTTATGACGTTGTGGCCCGCTTAACTACCGAAAATAGTAGATATGGCCCTCTTCTTGAAAAGCTTGGGAATCACTGCTCTAGATAATAAGTAAATACACACCCGGAGGTCAGCCACCACATCCTGCACCCATCTTCTCTTTGGCCTTCCTCTTCCTCTCTTCCCATGCATATTTTCTTTCGTATATCTTTTACAGGACATCGCTGTCAACACCAGCATTTTACCGCTGTCGTTGATTTCTTGGCAAGATTACGCTCAGTAGTTTGCCATTGCTTTCTGACTTATCCCGTAAGTTACCAACGCGGCGAGAACCGCTTCCAATTCTCGCGCGCTGCGTTACCCTTTCGTGGATAAATAGGATTACGGAGAAGTCGTTTAACCCTAGGCCAGGGAGACTCCCAATCATATACCCCTCCATTATTGTTCTCTCCAAACTTTCGTGACGTTTCAAGTGACCAAACATGTCAATTGTCTTTGTTGTATCGTCTTTAGCAGCCAACCTTCTTCAACATTCAGCTCTTGTTGTATGGTTGCATTTGTTCTTCTCTGTATCCAAGATATTCTTAGAACCTGTCTATAAAATTTATATTCAAAGGAATTTTTATGCCCTGTTCAGCTTGTTTAGTAAGTGTCCAGGTCTCACAGGCGTATACTGCAATGGGAAAGATGCATGCTCTTAAAAATGTACTTTGTGTAGTTCTGTCTGTCCCACTCCCACAATTTATTGTAGTAGTTCTTGAAGTGCACCTTGAAGTGCACCGATCAGGTGGACTAAAAGTTAACTCCTCGTCCTTCGTCTTTGGGGTGTAAAATACAAGTACCTCAGAAGTCGGAGTGGTTTCCGCCTGATGGCCTGAGACACTGGTAATAGGGAAAGCTAGTACACATAAAACAGTCCAATGCTGCTTGTATGGAGTACGCTTGCGCTTAAAGCGAGCGGACGGAAAACAAAAAAAAATTAGCTTAAATTTAAAGTTAAAACAATGGCATTTCTACGGAAAGATTCGGATTTCGGCAAACCGGAGAGGGTGTGAAAGAGGGGTTAAAATGAAACCGAAGGCTGCATGCCGGCAGGCAATACAAGAAACAGACCATAACGTGAAGAAAGAAACAGAGGCGAAGAAAGAAACACTCCGAGGACAGTGTGCTCCAGCGACCAATGAAACGTCACACTCCTCATTAATATTAACGAGGCCAGAGACGGCCAGATGTGTTGAGACGTCGCGCGCTGCCTGCAGACCTGGTTTCCTTGTTTCACAGAAGAAAGGAACCTGGGGAGGGAAAGGGCGAGGAAGCCTATTCCACCTCTGTCCACCCCCGCTCTTTAACGATCTTTGTTCACAACACACTCGTCTCGTTTTTCTTCCTTTATTCCCTTAGCCCGCCAAAATTCCCAACCATTCTCATCGTTTTCCCCTCACTCCTTTTCATTGACACGAAATGTTGCTCCCTTTAGATTTATCAGCTGTGCCAATGTTTTCTCTTCTCTCTCTTTAAGTTTATTTTTATCTCACCGCACACACACACCCCCAACCCGATTCTTTCCATCTCACCTATTGCCTTTACCCGTTTTACTAGGGCGTGCTCGACATGTGTACCGTCGACCGAGCCAGCGGCTGAGGGCGGAAAATAAACGGGGGTAGGCACAAGCCTGTGCCGTCGTGAAAGAAACTCCAGGCAGTGTGTTCGGCAGGAGGCAAGGGGAGGGTGAGTGATAGAAAAGGGGGTGGAGGGAAGCGAACAGTAGCCTACTGTACCGGCCTGCGTTCTTCACGAGAAAAGGCCTTGCAGCATTGAGCCTCTCTCGCTGTTGGTGTTGCTGTCTAGAACTCCCTCACACAAGTAGAACACTTTTGGTGTTGTCCAGTCGATGTGTGTTTAGCTGTTGTTTATTTGCTAGTTCGTTTCTCCGGGCGTTGTCGTTATTTATTGTTTGCGCAGCTTTTTTCATTTATCAGTCAGCGTAACTATTGCTCTGTGAACTATTCTGAACATTTTTGCTTACAGTTTGTTTAGTTAACCGTCCCTTTTTTGTAGTAAATAATTATCGCGGTAGCCTTCCTTCGGAGTCTCCACCGACCGGCTTCAGCTTGAATTAGTGTGAAAGTCAGTGAATCGGTTTTCTACGGCAGATCTACACTCACAACGTGGATCTTGGAAGTTGACGTACACTTCGTTAACTCAACGCTTTAGTTTATATAATAAACCAAGTAGTCAAGTAGTGTAGTATTTAACGTGGATTTCTTTATCTTAAACTGTAACTGCCCCAAAAGTTAATTTACCATCAATTCTCGCGCAGCCAGACTTTTGTGTAGAACCATTCTCTCCAGCATCTTCACAACTACGTCCACAAGAAGGTAACATTTACTCGATATTAAAAATCCTGTTGGCGTTTAAAATCTGTACTGACCTAGATTTGGCCAGAGATTTTTTTGTCTGCATAGTGTTTAGAAGAACCGCTTTCTTAAGACTCACTGGTAGACACACCAGGCTTTTCTTGCGTTGGTGGCAGCTATTATATCGACGGGTTAGTCTCCAGCCTTCATTCGTGTTGCATTCTTGTGTTCACGCTGAACACCAGGACAAAGAACAGTGAATTAGAATGACAGTCGGAGGAGGTAAGCTTTTCAAATTATTCATTTGTAATATTTTAAGATGGTTTATTTACTTATTCGATGTTACATCACAGGTAATAAACTAATTCAGATTTAGTAATTCTACTAATACACTACTAAAAAGTTACGTAGTAATTCTACTATAGTCTGTTTACTTTTATCTGCCACAATATAAATTTCCATAGTAACCAACTGAGGAAAAATGATGAGATTTAGCATATAACCTTATCATAATGTCCACCCAACAAAACAAAAAAAACAAACTTTGTCCTGGAGATTGTACAGCAGATTTCAAAGTTTGTTTATATGCGGTATATAATTTATAGATGTATTACATCTTCACACGGAAACATTGGCGTTGAATAGTTAATTTTTTCGTGGTTCACGGGATAACCTTATGACAAGAGCCTCGTGTAGTGGAACGGGGAGTGTTCAGCGGTGTCGTCAATAATGTGGCTGCTTTCATGAAACCTGATTATTTTATTTTAGCTTACCATTTATCGCTAACATTTGAATGTGTGAATATTGTTGAATCAGATTGAATGTGAAATTTGGTACACTTCAACTCATCGCTATGAAGTTGTACACATATTTTTATCAAGAAGCTGATCCCAGGAAATTGTTTCATATACTGTCACTGTTACAAATTCCGAGAAAAGAACAGTGCATGCTTTGGGTTGAGTAAACAGCCATTTCGTTGATTGCTGCTGGAATCTGGAATGAAACCATCAGCAAACGGTGGGTAAAAAGGCAATTGTACACAGCTTTGACAAGGATGTCATAAGGCGAGCTATTATTAAAATGCTGGTTACCAAAGAAACGGTTTGATTGAGAAAGAACTATGACATAGAGCTATCCAAGACAACTTTGTAGAAAATTATAAGGACATTATTCTTCACGTTTAGAAATATCATTTGCGAGCAACCGCATTTAGGAGCCATGAGAAACAAATACCTATGTGAAATAAGAGAAATGCGCAAAGAACATTATGACAAAGTATTTGGATGAAACCTGGATCAATGCGCACCACACAAGTGAAAAGGAATGGCAATCAGTGGATGAAAAGATAAAGCGATGGTAGTATAGTACAGCATTTGGTCATAGCCTATGCTGGTAGTACGCATACGCCAACTCAGAGACGGACATGCAACATGTTTCAGCTTTCTCACATGCCTGTGCCAACTTTGGGCTCAATATCAACTTGGAGAAGACTAGTTATGTACCAGCCAGCTCCAGGGAATAATCACACTGTGCCGAATATCAAAGTGAATGATCATAGACTAAGTGTTGTGGACAAATTCACCTATCTTGGCAGCACCGTGTCACAAGCTGCCACAATCGATGACAAAGTGAATGCAAGAATCTCCAAGGCCAGTGCAGCCTTTGGCAGACTGTACAAGAATGTATGGGACAGAACTGGAATAAGCCTGCAAACAAAGCTAAAAGTCTACAAAGCAGTTGTATTATCCACACTGCTATATGCTTGTGAAACCTGGACTGTTTATCAGCGACACGCTAGGAAATTAAACCACTTCCACACAGTCTGCCTAAGGAAGCTACTGAAGATTAAATGGCAAGACAAGATTCCAGACACTGAAGTCCTAGAAAGAGCATCCATGCCCAGTATCCACACTCTACTGATGAAGAATCAGATTCGCTGGGCTGGTCACTTGACTCGCATGCCAGATCACAGGCTCCCTAAACGAATTTTTTACAGCAAACTGCGTTGCGGTAAACGCTCCCAAGGTGGCCAGAGGAAACGTTTTAAAGACACTCTGAAAATTTCACTGAAGGCTTTTGGAATTCATCATGACACCTGGGAGGCTGCAGCCAGAGACCGAAATTCGTGGCGTGCATCATTGCGCAAAGGTGCAGTCATATGCGAGGCAACCAGGACTGCAAGAGCTGTGAAGAAAAGGCAGGACAGAAAAACCACTGCAGGAAATCCTCCTCCAGAGACGTCAAGCATTCTTTGCCCGCATTGTCAAAGAACATTTCGAGCCAAAATAGGCCTTATCAGCCATCTTAGAACCCACGGCTCCACACCTTCAACCCCACTGGATGAAATGAATGGTCATCATCATTCTTGATGGACAAACAACAGTACGCATAATGGCTTACTACAGAATGCTGGACTCTTGTGTTCGTATGAAAGCATACAGACAATAGGGATTATCATAATGAGATGAATGGTAATGTATTTAGAGATTGGCTCCAGAATGCCGTACTTCCATCCCTAGATAGACCATCTTGTCTAATTATGGACAATGCATCTTATCACAATGTTGTTGCTCAAGAAGACAAAATACCTACAGCATCTAGCACAAAGGGAGCAATAAAGATATGGCTCCGAATGGAAAACATACCATTTCCAGAAATGTATTTCAAGCTAGAATCTTGTCCCTTGTAAAACAGCTGCCAAAAAGCAGGAAATATCAAACCAACAAGCTGATAGAAGAGCATCGCCATGGGTGCTTGAGACTTCTGCCGTCCCATTCTCATTTTAACCCTATAGAACTTGTGTGGGCTAAAATTAAAGGACAGGTGGCAACTGACAATACTATAATATTCAAATTGTCTGACGTCAAGATATTAACTCAGTCCCTGCTATTAAATATTGATAAAAGTAGTGGAAAAAATGTGAGGACCATGTGTTGAAAGAGCAAGATGACTATTGGAGAAAGGATGGATTGAATTTTATGCAACCTACTGGAATCGTGCGACACAGATTAAGGTCTGGGCAGATTACATACATTAATCCACATGCACACCTACTGGGATATTTTTGCTCCAACTATTCAGAACAATTGCAGGCCCTTAACATGACAGCATTGGCACAAACAATAAAACTTGTCAATGGCAACAGTTTGTATTCCACAGTGATTAAATTTAAATTCTGTAAGCCCTCAACGGCGACAACCAACTGGCATTGGGGGAAAAAAAAGCTAAAAACACATTGAATACCAACAGATGAGTCATATTGCGTTGGGAACTGACATATTGTGACATAACAAGAAACGTGAGAAGAAACAAGTTGTCAAATGAGGGGATAACACACGAACATACAAATCAATCAATAAACTTTAATGAAAAGAGGACCAACATCTTGACCATTAAGAAGGAAGCCCACTACAGAGACATTCATAGCTATATTCGTTGTTCTGACTCAGCAGATTAGACATTGTGCCTACTCCCATACGAATCTGGATACGTCTTGTATTGTCACCCGAACTGGCGGGGAATTACTGTAAAACAAGTTTGTTAGTGAGAAATCATTAGTTTTTCACCAAAACATCAAAGAAATGTCCCTGCTTTCCATGATTTAAGTTGCTTTTAGACCTATCATAGACGTATTCCTTGAGTGGGGCTAAATATAAGATGGCAGGAAAAATTTCATAACAATGCAACACAGTTTTCACAAAATTTGATCGTGAATGAAGGCAGGCAAATGTGAACAGACTAAATTAGTAATAGTTACATAGTAATATTAAATATTACTAATTAGTTTTGTAGTAATTCTATAATAGTTAGTTAGTTAGTCTTTCCTCTTGAGCCTAAGGCGGCGCATAGGGCAGAAGTCCTGTCTCTCCATGCCTGGCGGTTCGCTGCTATCTGTTGTAGATCTTGGATATTTACTTGGCCATTGAATGAGCCTTCTCTAATGATGGTTCTACGCAGGGTCTCTCTTGGTCTTCCCCGTTTTCTTTTCCCTACCGGTGACCATATGAGGGCTTGGTAGGGGAGTCTTGTCTTGTCCATTCTGAGTACATGGCCGATGTAGTTCCAACGGCGTCTTCTTATGAAATTGGATACTGTATCTTGCTTAGTCTCTTGTCTTATTTGCGAATTGGTTCTGAAGTCTGTCCAGTGGATGTTTAGAAGTCTTCTAAGACATTTGTTCTCAAAATTGTCTAATTTTTTATCTAAAGCTACCGTTGATTTCCAACTTTCACATCCATACGTTAACACTGGAATCACACAAGAGTTGAAGATTTTAAGTTTTGTGTGTTTGCTGAGTGTCTTTGACTTCCAGATGTTTGACAGTTTGTTGAAGGCACTAGATGCCAGTGCGATTCTAGTTGATATTTCTGGTGTTGAGTCCCCTGTGGATGTCATTTTGCTTCCTAGGTATGTGAAGCTGTTGACTTTTTCAAGAACGTAGCTGTTCAATTTGGTCTCATCTGAACTGTTGGTAAGATCAATAGTCTTTGTTTTTGTGGTGTTAATTTGGAGACCAATTTGCCCTGAAACATTTTGGAGGTGGTTTATTTTCTCTTGAGCATCCGGATGTGTTGAACTCAAAAGCACTATGTCGTCGGCAAAGTCCAGGTCTTCTAGAATTTTGTCAACCCAATGAATACCCATATTTGTGTTGCTTGTGCATTTGCGCATGACCCAATCGATAGCTATTCCAAAAAGCATCGGTGATAAGACACAACCCTGTTTCACTCCTGTTTCGACTGAGAACCAGTCAGAGTTGCCTGTTTCTGTTCTTACGCAGCAACGTGTCTCTTTGTAGAAAGATTTTATGACGTTGGTATATTTGGTAGGAAAACCATAGATGTTAAGTAGATTCCAAAGTGAAGGACGGTGGATGCTGTCGAAGGCTTTTTGAAAGTCGACAAAGTTTGTGATTAATTTCGACTGGAATTCTACGGAGTCTTCAATGATTATTCTGAGGGTGAAAATGTGGTCTATGCATGACCGTTTTGGTCTGAAGCCTGCTTGTTCTTCTCTGAGCCTTTCATCTATCGCCTTTTTCAATCTCTCAAGTAACATGCTACAAAAAAGTTTTCCTGGTACTGACAATAGAGTGATACCACGCCAATTATTGCAATCAGACATATCGCCCTTTTTAGGCAGTTTGAAAATTACACCATCTTTCCACTGTTGTGGTGGGGATTCGCTTTGCCAGATTTCATTGATCAGCTGTAACAAACGTTGTAAGGTGTTCTCATCTGCTGCTTTGAGTATTTCTCCTGAGATTTCATCTTCACCAACAGCTTTGTTGTTCTTCAATTTTTTGGTGGCTGCTTTAATCTCTTCCATGGTGAATGACTCGCAGGAGGCATCCAGTGGGGGTATAGTAATTTCTCCATCCAGGTTCGGAACAGTGTCAGGCTGCGGTCTATTTAATATTTCTTTGAAATGTTCTGCCCATCGTTGCTTTTGAAGGTCATCGGATAACAGTTGACTGTAATTCTACTAATAGTAAGTAATAATAGCTAAAAGGGAGTCTTCGTGGCGAAGTGGTCAAGCCGTTTAACTCGAGCTCCGAAGGTTGTTGGTTCGATTCAGGGCAGTGTCCTTCACTTTACGAGTTAAATTTTTCGGAGATTCCTGTGGGTTTTCGCTAGAGCTACGGAGTTCGTGCTTTGTGCGACGCTTTCCGCGCTGCGGAAAGAGACCGAGCCATATGGGATAAAATCCGGTGCAATGAAGTCGACCCTGTCGACTTTTAAGCGACTTTTTTTTTAATAATAGCTAAAATAGTCATTATTTATACTGATAGTATTAGTTCAATTGTAGTGATTCTACTAAATGTCATTCTCAAACAGTGAGTAATTATGTCTACTAATAACTAGTAGTAGTTCTACTGATACTACTACTAATACTATTCTCTAGTAATAATAATAGTCAGGGTATATAGCTTATGGGTAGTGGACGCAGCACCACAATCCCCAAATATCAGGTTTTAAGTTAGCCAAAGGCAAGATACAAGCATACCCTTTTGTTGTGTTGATTTCCACAATGGTATGAGCGTTGGTCATGCAGGAAGCAATGGTAAATTATTGAACTTTAAATTGGTTAATCATCAAGTGCCCTGCCAACTGGCGTACACGCTCGTGACTCTCCACACATCTCAGTCCTTGGAGTTCTGGATTGACTCTGTTGATGATATTCCTTCTTTTCACTGTCTGCCCTTCCAGCAGCCGTCTGTCTCTGTTGTTTCTTTTCCAACAGATCATTCCAGTTGTCACTATGTCTTCCAATGTCTTTCTTCTCATTACATGACCAAAGAATGCCGTTTGTCTCTTTCTTAGATGTATATAATTATAATATTCTAGTTTTGCTAGCCTCTTTCAGGCAATCATTAGTTTCTGTGAAAGTCCAGGGTATTCACATCATCTCCATTGCCTTCCAGTTCTTCTTAATTAAAATTGCCTAGAAATTCAAATACTGCCAAAACGGTTACCAAAAACGGTTGATTATGATGTCTAGTGGACATCCTACTAAAATTAGTATTATCTCAGTTGTTAGGCACCACAGTTCATTACATCATTTTTGTTCAGCATGGCCGAATGCATAAGAATGCATGTTCTTAAACATCTGGCGTGCTGAGGTTAAGGGTTAAAACCCTACACCTGATAGTTGGGTTACAATGTTGACCTCTCGTCCTTGACTTGGGGACTGTAAATTACAAGCACCTCTGAAATCAGAGTTGGTTCGCCTGATGGCTAGGGACACTGTTAATAGGGAAAGCTAATCCACATGCAAAATTCAGTCCAGCACTACTAGAAGTAGTGTATAGGGGCTACGCTTGAGTTCAAAGTGAGTGAGCACAAAAAATAAAATATCAGTACTTTGTAAAGATACACAGATAAATAATCTTTCTTTCTTTGTTTAATTTATACACAATATCTAAATTGTAATCTTGAACCCCAATATCAACGCCAAATGTAAACTCCCACTTTGACAAAAGGATGAATATCATTATACTAGGGTCATCACGTTATTTATTTCGTTTCATGATATCTTTGATATCAATGCTCAGCCAATGGAAATTGCTCAGTGAATGACAGTGAAGTTTATATAAGAGACAACATTGCAGTGATAAACAAATTTCAAGCGAACAAAAGCTCAGTGAATGGAATTATACACTAAGATACTTGTTCATGTGATTATGTGCTATGTTTCGTCAAAACCTACATATAGTTTGGCAATGAATCAGTTAAGGGGTGTCAAAGCACACATACCCCTGTCATTATTCAAAGGTGACAGGTTCAAATCCCTTTTTGGTATCTAAATCTTTCAATTTTCATATTGTCAGTTTTCTACCTCAGTTTGACTGTTACCAACACTCATTCAAAAGAAAGAACATTTCAGTAGTAAACATTAGAAATTACTCATGTCTGTAAGAGTTAAATTACAACTCTTGAATATAGAATTTCTTCACCTCCGTACATCTTCAGATGTATATTGACCATATAAAAAGAAAGCAACTGTCAACTTGACTCAATACAGTGTGTACTCAAATGAAGCTGCTGTAGGCAAAAATAATTTTCTGACCCTTTAGGTCGGTCAATTAAATGCTGACTTCTCATTCAGAAAGCAGTGGCAAGCTACTGAACATAAAATTGTCAGTGAGGATGGGTTGGTTGAAACATCCTGCAAAAGGAAATATGATTCGTAAAAATATGTTGCTCACCTGCAGTGAAACTTTAAGATATAGAGTGGAGTCGAGAACCGACATCACAGCACTCAGGACATTCCATACGTTGGCCACCCTCATTTTCAACAGCCAGCGAAGAGTCCCAATGCTAAAGATACCATTAGCATTCTGACCTTTCCTCAGAGTCCTGAGTGTTGGCCAGATTCTCAGGTCGCTTCCTACAGCACCATTATGTTACCATTAGATACAGTTTTAAACTATGAAACTAGCAACTTCCTGAGAGAGAGAGAGAGAGAATATGAAATGATGTACAATTTGTGTGTGTGTGAGAGAGAGAGAGAGATAAACTATTCTCATGTGTTTATTTTGAGAAATATGTTGGTTCCAATGTTATAGCTACACAGAAACTTAACACTTCATTAGATAAGAGCATATGGCTGTGCCTGTATCCTGCACTGGAGGTGAGCAGTCATGCAGGCCTTCGGCAGCTGTTGTTGTACTACATCCTTTCCTTTACCTGCCCCAGATGGTTTTCCTTGAAAACAGCTCCTTCCCTCGGAAAAGCTTATGTGTTTATCACAAAAATTAAACCAGAGCTAACCTTTCCTTTGTGTACAGCCGCAGACAACTGTGGCATGAGGTAGAGACCTTACTGTACATCTTTCAGTCTAAGGTTTCAGAGCAAAGGGCAACCACTGTGAAAGTTTAGGAATGCATTACTTTGAAATACAACCAGAACAATTTTAAGGACACATATTTTAACTGTTGGACAACCACCATCATCAACATTACCAAAATTATCATCTCCACCACCATCTCCACCATTATCATCAACATTACCAAAATTATCATCTCCACCATTATCACCACCATCATCACCATAAGCACCATCATCAACATCATTTTAAAACTTTAAACATAAATTCATGTGCCAGTCCCTTTTTCTCTAAAGCCAGCATCTATTTTCTTTTTGGCAAATACAGGCGAGAAAATTGAGTCCAGTTGCCAGGTAAAAATTTTCAGTTGCCATAACAACTGGCAACCAGGATGTTTCATTCTAAGATGGTGTCTTGCCGACTAGTATGGGCACTCATGCTTCTCTGCATTTCTTACTGTGTCCAATAGCATGTAAGTTTTGTTTAGTCCACGGATCAACATCACGTCACATGGGTGTAACCCATAAGTGCTCCGTTCCACTCCTAACTCAAGCCTGAGTCTGGGGAATCTCAGCTCAGTGCACGAACTCCGTAGCACCGGCGAGGATCCTGAAATACTTTGGGTAGATTTTTAACTCAGAATGTTGCCTGGGTAGCGCCGTTAGGCTACTCTTTTTCGATTTCTAAC
Source organism: Cepaea nemoralis (assembly GCA_014155875.1). Lineage (NCBI taxonomy): Eukaryota > Metazoa > Mollusca > Gastropoda > Stylommatophora > Helicidae > Cepaea > Cepaea nemoralis. Next base: position 363,737 of record JACEFZ010022634.1, read on the forward strand.
TGCCAAGGGATTTTTTATGCATGCAACAATACACACGGGCATCCGGTCTCACTACCCAGAGACCAGGGGACATTTTTTTACTAGAAGTCCACGTGAAAAAAATCCCCGCCTTCTCCGGGGCTTGAACCCGGGACCTCTAGCACTCAAGGCAGACACCATACCTCGAGACCACTCGGCTCCCATGTATCTTTATGCAACGACACCCTTCCCTGTTATGACATCAAGATTGTCAAGAAGTTTCTCTCACAGTCTTTGCCATAAATCTTTGTATGCTATAGCTTTTGCCTGGTCAAGTGTGACCAACAAATGCCTCCTTCTGATGTTTATAATGTGTCTTTGTGTTTGTCTCTTTCAAAACATTGAGATTACTCATTTCAGATCACACTGTCATCCATCATCATCCAGTGCTTTGTCATTGTTTGTCTCTTTCAAAACATTGAGATTACTCATTTCAGATCACACTGTCATCCATCATCATCCAGTGCTTTGTCATTGTTTGTCTCTTTCAAAACATTGAGATTACTCATTTCAGATCACACTGTCATCCATCATCATCCAGTGCTTTGCCATTGTTTGTCTCTTTCAAAACATTGAGATTACTCATTTCAGATCACACTGTCATCCATCATCATCCAGTGCTTTGCCATTGTTTGTCTCTTTCAAAACATTGAGATTACTCATTTCAGATCACACTGTCATCCATCATCATCCAGTGCTTTGCCATCTGCCGTCAGTGATCTTGCTTCTCCACAAATTACGATCTCCGACGTCATGGATCAGTTCATGTATTGACATCCTTCCGTGCTATAACATAAGACTGCCAAGAATCTTATCACACTGTCTCCCTCTCTCTCTCTCTTTCCACAAATCTTTTCGGTTGTCACAAGATGTTCGTTTTTTTTGTCTTCTCATAACAAGTGGCCAAAAATTGATGACTGCCTCTTTCTGATGTTTGTGATAAGTTGTCTTTGTGACTCATCCTCCCTCAAAATGTCCTGATTGCTCATTTTGGCTTTCCAATTAATTTTCAGCATTTCTTCTATAAAACTGGATCTCCAAGGCTTCCATTATTTGCCTGCTTACTTCATGTCCGGGGTTCGCTGACATATTTTAAAACAGGTTCAATGTAACATGCAAACTATATGGTTATGAATCATAAACTATTTCGCAATCACTAAAGAATGAGATTGAGATCTGTGGACTAAAAATTCTTAAAATACTGTAGATTACCAAACCATATACTGACATTCTACCAGATATGAATATGACGACGGACTAACTCAAATAACATGTCTGGAAAGTAATATGTTGGCCATATTAGACTTTCCGCTGTCTGAAAAACAAGTTATGAAAGACATTGTTCCTGTCTTTATTTTGATAACAGAATATAACAGTCCAAACAGACTAGTCCCAGAAGACCGTTTAGATATCAAGCCTGAAATTCTAAGAAATCTGTTTTCTTCTTTCCTTTGCTTGAAATGTCTATAACTGCAATGCTGTCTCTTTTATGAACTTCAGTGTCTTTTTAAGTTCAGTCAGTGTTCCATATTTATCTTCCACTGTTGTGTCTGCAGGCTAGAAGAGAAATCTGTCTAATGTATACATTAATTAGCAAAGCTGTCAAACTTCTAAAAGATGGTTAAGCAGCTGGACTATATTGTATCACAACAGAAGCTATTAAAGCAAATATAAACACCTCAGCTAAATTGCTTAAACACTCTAGAATGTTGAAGAAATAACAGCAGCATGGAGAGAAAGATAGATACTCTGTGAAGCTGCCAAGGCAAAGGGACCCACAGGAGTACAAACAAATTAGGAATAATATGTTTCTGTGAAAACATTCAGCAGTATAATTCTGTGGTGATGTCATTGATAAGTAAATGAGGAATAAACATGCAGGCTTCTAACTAAACAAATCCTGCATTGACCCGATAGCACATTATACATAATAATTGAGAAAATCATTGAACTGAACTCACTACTTTATATAGGGTTTTAGGATTATGAAACATCCTTTGACATCACTGACAAGGAATCCGTTTTGAAATTGCTGTGCACTTTGGGTGTCTTGGAAAGTAAAGGTCTTTCTATCCACAATTTTCCTCTTTCCTTGAGAAACTATGAGTATGAGAACATCCTGTGATTATTTCAAATAGATGGTTAGAGTTTTGACAAGTTGGTATTATTTTCATGGGAAGAGTTTCATCATCGTCATGTAGCAAACCCTTTGCAGAAGTTCTCCCATCACAGTCACACCTGACAGCCCACACATGACAGCTCACTTGTCACAGGCCACCAAAGAGATTCTCACTGGTTTTGCATGTTAACCTACCTCATGTATTTTCATGCTCAAGTTGTGCATGTTATGTATTTGTTTTGTTTGCTGTCGCGCACTTTGAACTCAAGCATAGCCCGCACACGTGTTGCTAGTGTACGGGACTGATGTTTGCATGTGGATTACCTTTCCCTATTACCAGTGTCCCTCCCCATCAGGCAAACCCACTCCAAGTTCTGAGTTACTTGTAATTTAGTCCCATTGTTAGCATTTTAGTCCAACTGACCTGTGTAGTTAGGGGTTGAACACACTGCCTCGGCATCAGCACATTGGAAGTTTAAGAGCAAGTTTCCTTATCCATTCTACCTTGCTGACATCTGTTCTTCAGTTTATTTCTTGTCGTAGCGTGCCCAAAACATCTTGACGTTTTTTCCTCGAGTTTTTGTGCTGACAATTCTCCCTCCTTGTAGGCTTGCTGTTTATTGACTTGTCGATAATGCATTAGCCACTATGGATGACAAAGTGATGTCCGCATGTCCAGCCAGTTGTCTCTCAAGTGTGCATGTTTGGATTTTGAAGTCACCTGATAAGATACAATTGCCGAGTCCTAGGAGGATTGTTGTTGTCATTGTTAATCCTATGGAAGATCAAGTTTCAGCGTAGGTTGGATACATTGCCGTTCTAGTTTTCCGAGCTCTGAAGTTGGCTTATTTTATCAGTGAGGTTGGTGCAGATATTGCCTCTTGTAACCTAGACAATAAAATTGAAAGCGATGAGATAAACAATGAAATAGTTAGTTACTATTTTGCTAATGACATACTGTTATGGTTAATACCGTTTATTGGTTAAATATCATCATCATGTGAACAGTAATCACACTTGCCAGTAAGTTACACTAGCTAAAATCTACCATCCGCCATTCATGGTCTGCTCATTTGCCTTTCCCACGGTCCCGTCCAGTTAACGCTCAGGAGCGTAGATTCATTGTTGACATTGTTGAGGCATGTCAAACTGCCACAGTGACGTAACTGTGTCCGCCTTAGCTATATTGTGACGGGAGTTGGGTGTGTGAGGGATAGGGGTGAGTGAAACAGTGTGTAGACCGGGCTCTTGTCATTTGTTGCACACTTCTTTGTACGCGACAAAGGACTCCACGTTTTGGGGTGGTCTCCATGGGAAGTTGTCAAGCCATGTTCTCTGAAGGTTGATGATTCGTATCTGGACTGCATCATTCAAACTAGGAGTGCATTTGTTCCAAGTCATCGTTGTAACTACCGATTTCATGCTTTGTGCGATACTCTCGACAGTCGACCTGACGTTTTGCGGAGAGAGTGGAATGGTGTAAACCCGGTGCGATGAAGTTCTACACTTCTATCATACAGTTTTGGGAACCTTCTATCTCACAGTTCTAGGCAACTTTCACTCATTTCTGGAGTTAAAGCTCAGTCCCCAATAAGCCTAAACAGTTATGCCTGGTTGTCTTTCTTTCTTTCTTTCTTATGTGACTCCTTTTTTGGAACGCAGAGTATCTCTTCTTCTTTCTCCTCCCCCTCCTCCTCCTCTCTCAATGGAACATACGCTCTCAATTAACTCACAATATGCCCTTGTATCTGTAGAGTTGCTCATTGATTTTACAGTTGTTTCTTTATTTATTTTTTTTACCCGATGAATGACAAGTTTAGCCTTTACCTCATTCCCGTTGTCAGGTTAACAAGCTTCCTAGATAAGGCCCGTTGTGTTGGCCGTGTACCAAATGATGTTCGTTTACTCTGCTTTTTCCGGCAGTCCATTTGCGGGATATCCTTCTTAACGAAGAGAGTAATCATCAGACGAATTATCCGAATTCCGGGATTACATCGTAGTTGCTGCTTGCTGTGACTCCCTAATTTGTAAATCCATGCCACGTTTCGTCGTACCCATATGTCGTGTTCAATCCATGTGTGGTCTTTTTGTCTTCTCATAATGTGGCCAACAAATGATGACTGCTTGTTTCTGATTGTCATAAGTTGTCTTTGCCACTTAGCTTCTCTCAAAATATCCGGACTGCTGATTTTGGGTTCCCGATAAGTTTCAGAATTCTTCTATAAAACCACATCTAATCAAATTCAAATAGGTATATAATTCCATAAGTGGTAGTTGAGAGATTTATAATGTACTGCCAGAGCAATTCAAAACAAAATTTAGTTGTTGCTGTCACACAAGGTTTGGAAATATCAGGCCCAAATAATGGCTTCCCTTCCTGTATGTGAACCGCTACGAGATGTCGATAAGGGAAATGACATTATCTGAGCCAAGCCTGGCCCTTTCCTTTATCTCCCGGATTCCTTTATCTCCCGGAAAGCTGAGGAGCTTGGAATCGCCTGAAGACAATACCGGGAAAATGTGTGGCGGGGTCCTGAGGGTAGTGGGTTGGTGTGCTGAAAACACAGCCGTGCTCGGTTGTCATGGTCACTGCTGGTCAGTTAATTGTTTCGTGGGTGTGGGTGGGATGGTGAATAGTACGTTGGTTGCTGGCCGGGCGGTCAAAAGTTCACGCTTCCCTAGCGAGGTTTCTTCCTTGGCCACATGCCCCCCCCCCCCCCCTTACCTCCAGGTAAATTGGACAGCCTCATAAAATAGGTCCTAAAATATTTGTGGCAGTAAGGCAGTTGTTGTTATATTACTGATCACATGGTGCTTAGAGTTTCGTTTAGTCTCATCTCATCTCATCATGTTCCTCTTCGCTCCTCGTAATCATAGACATCTGAGGCATTCAACTATGCCATCTTTGTCAGTAATTGCTGGAAACAGTTGAAAACACCTATCTGACAGTAGAATATGTATCTTCCGTAGGGCAGGAACACTGCGGAAAGAGTTCCTTTACCTGCCTTAAAAAAAAATAATTACTTTGTCTATGAAACAAGCAACGGAGCTATGAGCGTCTGTTTTTAATTTTTTTTAGCAATTTATTTTACTGTGTGTTTGGTTCATAACAAACCAACGCGCAATCTGGCCCGTTGGCTGCACATTTCTGATCCAAATTAGAAATTCCTCACTCTTTGAACCGTTAGCCAACACAGCAACCAGGGACAATAAACAGCGGCATACCATCTCAGAGGTGTGTATTGGCCATGTTTTGGACCTGTTCCCAGGCTTTGTTTGGGGACACAGAGTTTGTTTACGATCTAAGCTTGTGGTTCAGCTAGTGTCATCAAAGTGCAGTTGTCTCTTAAGCGAACCATTCTCATTCAGGAGGCGGCGGTTTGAAGATCCTGGTGTGACTGTAGCTTTTTTATTTATATTTGTCTAATTCCTTTGATATCTACTTCTTTCTCCTAATGTTATAAGGGTCTATCAGTATCTACGAATTGATCTCTCGTTTTCGCTCAGGGGTCACTATCAATTACTTTTGTTAGCAAGGATTTTGGAGAAGATCGATTTGCGTTTATTTCGAAGGTATTAGCTGTGGTCATTAAGAAAGCAATGGCAAACTATTGGACGTGAAATCGCATAGTAAATACTTAGTAAATAGTGGAGCTTATTGCGTACTACAAAGGACTTGCAAGTAATTTTTACCACTAACGGAGTTACTTGGGCAGTCGCGCTTTCTAGTTTAATACCTAAAGCGATAAACGATTAAAAACCTTGAATATTTAACTGTTGTAATACGTAATCGCCAGGTCTCCCTCCAGTGAGTTGACGAAGTTGTTCGTAATCCCGTATATCCACGTGGGGAAACAGCTGCGCGAGATTCGGCAGCGGATCGCACCGCGCTTGGTAACTTACGGGGGTATGTGAGCCGGTCGTTCAGAAATGCAGTGGCAAACTACTGAATGTAAAACTTGCCCAGTACATCAACAGCAGCTGAAAAATGCTGATGTTGACTGCAACGTCCAGTAAGCGATATGCAGCATTCAAAAATAAAGCATAATCAATCAGTTTTTTCAATACCATGTCAGATAAACAGTGTAAAGTGGGAATATTTGACTTGAAGTAAATACGAGTACACAATCAATACTTTGTGGTGCGCGGGCGTGGGTAATTACTGACATATTAACTCATCAGACAAGGACCGAATACGGGGTTATCTTTACAACACGACATAATTGTCGTTGCGGTTAGAAAGCCTTCTTCAGCACACATACCGTTTAATGAATTGTCACACTGTTTCGTCAAGCCAGTGGCTTAGTGTGTCCGACTTCAGCAAGCAATTTTGTTCCGGGGTTTGCTTTTCCTAACCTTTGACTTTGTCTTCCTTCTTCCTATTCTTTGACCTGCCCGACCAGGGGGGGGGCGCCATCCAGTAGCTGCGCTACCGTCGATCCAATCCGATGTGTAGACAAAACAAAACTTACCACCTCGTTCAACCTGCGGTAATAGCATCGGTTATAGTTGTGGTGATTCAGTGTGCGGGTTTAATTTCTTTCGCCTTCGGCGTCAGTGTTAGCTGACTTTGTGATTTAGCATATTTTATGCATGTGACGTTAGCTGGAGGGTTTCTCCGGTGGGTTTGCCTTTGTGTCCGTTTCTTCCGTTTCAACTGAATTACAGAAGCCCCTCTACGACTACAAGGTGGATACACGAGGGGAAGACACACACGCTTTAATAGGTTCAGTGCCAACCAAATAGTAGGTTTGGACCGAACTAAAACGGATGGCGAAAATTGGAAGTAGGGGTGTGTCGCAGTTATGAAGTTAACATGGTAGCAGCCATGTATTATAACACAATGACAGCATTTCGGCGAAATATAACCCCATGGCAGATACGGGAAGTTGCTTAAGACGGTTAATCATCTCATGACACTTAATCAGTTAAGAGAGAGTGCCTTCGATCACCGAAGTCAAGCAACATCGGACGTGGTTAGTACTTGGATGGGTGACCGCTTGGGACCACCACGTGTCGTAGACATTTAAACACGCTGCGGGATTTACTGAGGAGGGGATCCGAGCACTTATGGACTGAATGGTTCGATGTGCAATGAGGATGATCTGTTGACTAACGAGATGGGGGGAGGGGGGGGGACGAGAGAGATTGAGACTTGAAGTAAGCCCCTTTCATGTTCTCTTCCACCCCCCCCCCCCCCCCCCTTCCACCCAAACGTATTTGCAAACTGATCATCCAGCACACATACATTGTGCAGAGAATGCGCACGTGTGGTGTTCAAAAGATCAGTGAAAACTTTTAAAGCCCGAGTTATTTCAGCTTCTAACCTGTATGTCGGTATCGTCCATCTAGTTTGCTCCAGTCAACGCGTTGGTCAGTGTTGCCAAGCAGACAAACCTAGCCTGGTTTCAGCCGTTGACGCAAGGCCTTGGCTATCCAGGCGCAAACAATGGTGTTTGAACTGCTCAAACAACAGTCAGGAGGAAGAGTTTAGCACGCTACACAGCATGGCGTCAGACCACTATGCAATAGGAGGATATGGCAAGTTGCATTTAGAGCACAGGAGAGATATACAGACGGATCTCATGAAGTGAGAGAAGTTTGGCCTGTTGGCTAAGATCAAAGTAGATCTATCTGCACTTGATCTGGCCAGAATGCAGAGGCGGTGGTCCAAACTGTAGACTCTAATCACCAAATCACTGACCAATAACACTGGCAGACAGACCATGGTGGATCACAGTGGACCGAAAGGCACATAGTGGGACTAAGAGGCAGTAACATACAAACGTTTTTTTTTTCCAAGTGGAAACACCAACTGAAAACATGGCCTTTGGAATAGCTGTGATAAACCACAACCTCAAGTTGATTCACTAGACAATTTTACGGTCAGTAGTTTTTCATTGCTCTCCGAACGAGATGTCAACGCTGAAATCCAACTGACCTCTGTCCAAGGTAAACTCCTCTACCCCCCAGCGTACCGGCAGTTTGAACGCAAGAATGTTAAACCCCTCAACCACGCAGACCTCTGGAAGTTATATCAGAACAAATGGCGCGTAAAGTTGTAGCCAATTGAAGCAAGACATTTTATTAACTGGGACCAACGACACGAGAAATGATCACACGCGTGGAATCATGTATTAGAGTTTACGTCAAGCGTAACCTGCCGGAGTGGAACCTTTCTATCCCAGCGACATGATCGCCTTAGCCTGACTTGCTCTTTTATTATACTGAGTTCTCTGTACTGTTGTTTTGTTATAATCCGCAATTGATTACTAGTTATGACATCACTTGATTCCCAGTTATTACAGCACTTGATTATCAGATTATTTGTGTATACGTCTCCTTTCATTGTTTTTAGGTCTTCCTCTGTTTCTTTTACCATGTGATTTTCATCAAAAGTCATTCCAGTGTTGCAGACCCAATCAATAAATTCTCAGGTTTTCTGTTTCCTATCCAGCGCTGGCGTTATTTCTTCACCACTTTGTGTTCACTGGTCTGTTTTTCTTCCATACCATTTCTATTTTGCATTTATTTGTAATTGCGTGTTATAGCATCAATCCTTGAAGTGGAGTTAAAACTCTTGTATATACGAACAGTCCTATCAATTCTCGCTAACCCATCACCTGCCACAGTTGGTCACGCGATACTAGCGATCAGCTGGTGACCTGATAACGTACATTATCTTTGTTTTGCTTCACATTATTAAAAAAAAATGACAAGTTGGCAGTTCTGCGCGAGCTGTTAATGCCCCTAGCACGACTAGACGCCATATGGTTGAGTATGCACGTTGTGACAAAGGACTCGACCTCCGGGGCTTGTGTAAGCGATGGCATGTGTCGACAGCTATCCACATTGTGTTGACTTTTAAGACTGGCATGCAGTCAATTGCAAGAACGATTATTATTTCGAACGTACTCATAAAAGTTGCCGCCCTTTGTTGTAGCGATAGGAGCTGTCAATTTGAGGAAACTGGTATTTACATGTCACTGTTGTTACTTCCTAAATCCCCCAGAAACAGGTATTGGGACCGGGCTGGGAAGTTAGGGGTGACGGACCCGATTCGTGATCCCGCATACTCGCTGCGCTTGATTTGACAGCAGACTGCGTTGCGTTGGCTTTTTACGGATTGGTATGGGTGCTGGTCATTCAGAAAGCAATGGCAAGCTACTGAACGTAAACTTGCCAAGAGATAATGATGGTGTTGACTGCAACGCCATGTAAAGGATATGCAATTAACTTGAACAATGGGAAGTTAGTAATCTGAGTACTTAGTAATTGTGTTATCTAGAAGCCTTAATAAACTCTTTCTTTCCTTTTTCTCTCTGGTTATTATAATTCTTAATCTGTTTTATCATCATCTACCTTGCAAATAAGAGTTGGCGTTCACTAGCTCACACGTTCACTAGTCTTGGACCAGTTCTGTGCTATTTATTTTTTTCCAATTATGCCATCTGGCTATACATTCATTATTTCATTGCATTCACCTTCCTCTTTTGCCAGAATTTTGCCAATTGTGACAGTTTATGGCTAATTTGCCTTGATAGGACTATCTCCTCGGGTAATTTTTGCACCTTTCTCAGAAACCAAATTGTTACCATGGTTTAACGTTTATCAATTCGACACACTTTCTCTTGACACCTTCACATCTTCGTCCGCGCATGTCTTTTGCCTGTTTTGTTTGTGCCTTCGTTAACTGACAATTGACCCAATTTATGGAACACAGGTAAGGCAACGAAATAATAAAGCATGCATGGCCTGACCACATGGCTTAATCAGGACAAACAGTCAGACCATATCAAGGACGGAAACGTGTGAGGTGGTGAGGTAACTTTGACCGCTGACGGTTATCGACATGGCTCATGATGATGGCGACATGAAAACACAGTGGTGGTCAGGGGAAAGTCCATACGCCAAGCATGGTGGTATTTTCCGTGTTTGGGGTGTTTGTGCTGATCGAATTGAATTACCTTCTTCAAATCTGAAATTATTCTTGTTTATAATCTTTTGTGTTAAATGTTCATCTTTGATAAATGCATGTGGAAATGAAATGTTCTTTCGCCCGTATCTGTTCGCGTTCTCCTCCCTCCCCCTCCCACACTCGCGTCAAATTTGGAGCTTGCTAATTATTTGTGGCCGTTCTCCCTGGCGAAGGCTTTGACGACTTTCTCCGTTATTCCGTATACCCACGTGGGTAACACAGCTGCGCGAGATTCCGTAGAGGATCGCGTCGCGTTGGTTACTTACAGAGGTATGTAAGCTGGTCGCTCAGAAAGCTATGGCAAACTACTGAGCGTAATCTCGAAAAGAAAAAAAAAACATCAGCTAAAAATTGCTAGTGTTGACTGCAGTGTTCTGTAAGGGATATGCAACTTTAAAAAAAAAAAATTAATTTGGCTGGCATTATGCTAATATTACTTCCCCCCCCCCCCCCCCCCCCTTCCTCTCGCATTAGCACGGCAGTAGCAACCTCTCTGCTCCCCTCTCTCTTATTTATTTCTCTCCCCCTCTCCTTATTTCGATACCATAAGGAGGTAAAGTGACCGAAATACTACTAGAAGGGAGATACCTCCACTGAGGACCAGAAGCCATATGTTGTTGCTTGCTCCCATGTGGAATTTAACCTTAAAACTACAGACTGGCAGTAATTGAAGTGTCCTTTGTTAAAGATAATAGACAACGCGCCGCACACACACACACACACACTTACACACAATAAGCCTGAATGCCCCGTACATGTTATCAAAAGAAAAAGTTAGTTGCACACCCTTTACTGGACGTTGCAGTCGACTCCAGCATGTTTTGGTTGTTGGTGATTCATGGGCAAGTTTACGTTCAGTAGTTTGTCATTGCTTTCGTAACAATATATGGAAACCATCGCAAGGCGGTCTGCTTACAAATCGCCCGCAGCTGTGTTTTGAACGTATTCACGAATTGCATTCGTAACTCCTTCAGGACAGAGCCGGCATTATCAACAGAACCCACAAGGAAAAAGTATAACAAATACAAATGTCACCAAAGAAGTTACCGACGAACATAAATGAATGTTCAAATGTTATTAACACGTTACATCTAGCAATATATAGAAACACGTCACTTTACCAATTATTTATAAACATTAATACTTATGCATATTGTCGCAAAACACGTTACTTATGAAGAAATATACGCGAGGTCAGCATTACCGGATGGATAACGCGTATTCTTAAACATCCGGTGTGCTGATGCCGAGGTAAGCGGTTCAACCCCTACACCGGAAGTTGGTCTAAAATATTCACCTCTCGTCCTTGACGTGGGATGTAAGTTACAAGTACCTCAGAAAGCCGGAGTGGGTTCGCCTGATGGCGAGGGACACTGAAAATAGGGAAAGCTAATCCACACGCAAAATTCAATCTAGCACTACTAGAAGTAGTGTGTATGGACTACGCTTGTGTTCAAAGCGAGGGAGCGCAAATAAAATACCGGGCGCGTTGGCGTAGCTGACAGAGAGCTGTACTGATAACGTCATGAGCGTGGTAGGACGAGAGTACGGCGTCCGCGCTCGTCGTTTGGCTAAGTGAGAGGAAGCTTGGTCACATATTCCTCCCTGCATCCAGACGGGTCTACAAGGTGTGGACTGCGCCTGGCCCTGCAGCCAGCAGGGTTAGGATCGGCTAGCCTCTCCCAAGAGGGGTGAAATGTGAACATTAGTAGCCTGCAGATGACCCGCGCCGGTCTCTCTGGTCTAGGGGTTACACGTCTTTCTCTGTAATCCCGTATACTCTCGTAAGTAACGTGATGTGCGTGAGAACCGGTAGCGGTTCTTTCTTCGTTGGTAACTTACGGGGTATGTGAGCCGGTCGCTCAGAAAGCATTGGCAAACTACTGAGCGTAATCTTGCCAAGAAATCAACAATCAGCCGACAGATGATGATGTTGACAGCGATGTCCTGTAAAGAATATGCGAAAAAAAAGATGACCCGCAGACTACACTAATCAACCCCCACCTGCACGTGGTGTAGACCTGGGCTAACGGGGATATAACTCTCCTTAGAGGATGGACTCCCTATAGTCAAATGTTTGTCCTAAACCTGCGACTGCCCTAGCATTTCAGGCCCGGGATCTTCATACTGCTGGTAGAAAAAAACAAAAAACTTCTAACATATAGAAATGTCACTAAACAAGTTGCGTATGAAAATGTATAAAATATTTAATGTTACAAAACAAGTTACCCATAATCATTTATAAAATATGCACGTCACTAAACAAATTACCCGTGAACATGTATAAAATATACGAGGGGAAGTCAATAAGGAAGCTACAAATGGCTGTAGAAAAATAACTAAATATGATAACATCTTGAAACCAGTTTATTTTTATACATACATTGTCCCTTTATTTCTCAACATAATTTCCACCAACATTGATGCACTTATCCCATCGTTTTATCAACCCTCCAAAATCCGCTGCATAGAACTGCGTTCTCTGAACCACGTTTTCACTTCACACTCATCTTCGGCGTCATTCGCGAAATGTCTCCCGTAAAGGTGAGTTTTCAGTGTTTATGCTGACAAATGTTTGTACCGTAAAGGGGTGCAAAGCTGGGTAGAAAAGGTGATGAGGGAGAATCAATAAGTAAGTCACACAGTTCTGTGGGATGGCAGGTAAATGAGAACAGGGCACGCTTTTCTATGCAGCGGGTTTTGGGAGGACTGATAAAACGATGGGATAAGGGCATCATGTTGGTGGAGACTATGCTGAGAAATAGACAATGTATGTATAAAAGTAAACTGGTTTCAAGTTATCATATTTCGTTATTTTTTCTACAGCTATTTGTGGCTTACTTATTAACTTACCCTCAGTACAAATGTCACTAAACACATCACCTATGAACATGTATAACATAACTTCACAAGTCACCTATGAACATGTATAAATTATACAACTGTCACTAAATAAATCACATATGAACATGTCAAAATTGCAACCAATGCAAAACAAAGAAATTATCAGGAGATTGGCCGCCTTCGCCTGCGGCAGGTGTTCACAGAGCGCCTAGCACAAAGGTGGATCTGCCAGTTCCACCTTTCTTTTACCACTGGGGCAGCTTGGCCTTTTGAGGGAAAGGTGTGTGTTCGCCACTCCGTGCCCTTGTTCTCGTCCATGGACTTTTTTGTGGTAGGAAAACTGGCGACCTCAGCTTTCTTTCGGTCTTTGGTTGTTGGTCGCCGAATAATAGAACACATGCAAGGAAAGGATGGGCATTCCTTGTCTAGTCTTTGAACTTTTGAAACTGGATTATGGGATCGCTTGGGCGAACACAAAATAGGTTCTTGTAGTTGTCGTGTGTTGATAAAAAAGAAGAAAAAACGAATAGAATAACGTTATAATATATAATAACGTTACAAATGTTACATCTTTTTTTCATTTCAATATGATAGTTTCTCAAGTCATCCCAACATTTAGTTGTTTTTTTCCCCCCTCCTAATCATGTTGAATCATGGGGCCCGCTGACATTCAACTGTGTTCTCTCACATTCCGTTCTGTGTCGCTCTTATATTCAGCTGTATTTCTCTGTCATTCAATGTTGTGTCCCTTTTAAATTCAGTTCGGTGTGACACTCATAAAAGGGTGTTTCTCTGACATTCATGTTGTGATTAATTTACATTAAATTTAGTGTTCCTCTCACATTAAGTTGTGTGTTGGCCTCATAGTCAGTTTCTCTCACATTCATCTCCTTGATCCTTTTGCACTCAACTTTGAGTTCCTTTTACATTCACTAATTTGTTCCTCTTATAGTCAACTCTTCTGTAAAACTCAGTCACCTCTGTTCTTTTCACGTTAAACTCTTGTTTTCTACTCATATTAACGTAATATGATTTACCCTAATTAAATTCGTGTTCTACTCACGTTAACGTGTGATCCACTCCCAATTACACTCACTAGTGTGAAACTCACTTGTCCACTCATATTGAACTCATTATTTCACTGACATTAAACACGTTAAACTCATGTGATCCACTTTCATTACACTCACTAGTTAGTTAAACTCAGGTGATCTCAGGTATGTTAGGTATTGGACCTCCTTGTTACTTTTGCATTCAACTTTGAGTTCCTTTTACATTCACTAATTTGTTCCTCTTATAGTCAACTCTTCTTTACAACTCACATTCAAGTGTGTTCTTTTCACGTTAACTCTGTTTTTTACTCATATTAACTTAATATGATTTACCCTAATTAAATTCGTGTTCCACTCACGTTAAACTCGTATGATCCACTCCCATTACACCCGCTAGCGTTAAACTCAGGTGATCTCAGGTAGGTTAGGTATTGGACCTCACTGCATTAGATACGAATAGTCAACTGAAGTTAAACCATCCACTATTGACTCCCATGTCACTCACATTAAACACATGTTTTCCACACAAATTCAACTGTTTATCTTATATTAAACACTTTATTCCACTTTAATAACACAATAGTAATACCTTTACAATTTACATACTAATACTATCCCTTAGTTCCACTCATACTTTTAAACTCACATGCCCCTTTTCGCATTAAACCCATTCCTCCTTTCATCCTGGCACGTCAGTCAATCTGAGTAGGAAAACCGCACCACACAGCTGTAGTATGTTAGCATGCACGGGAACTTGGATCCTGGAGTGTGACCAGGTGTTTTTCTGTTCACCAGATGCTGGGTGCCTCACCAGCCGTCAGTTCAGCCGTCATTTTACTGGTTGCACAGTTACATTCATGACTTTGCGTAATTGACAGAATAAAAAGCTAGTTTCGTATCTTGTACAGGCCGTCACTGTCAACCCCATCATTATTTGGCTGTGATTTCTAGGCAAGTTTACCTTCTGTAGTTTGTCATTGCCGGTCTCCCTGGTCTAGGAGTTACACGACTTTCTCCGCAATCCCGTATACTCTCGTGAGTAATGTGACGTGCGCGAGAATTGATAGCGGTTCTCTCCGCGTCGGTAACTTAGGAGTATGTGAGCCGGTCTCTCAGAAAGCAATGGCAAACTACTAAGCATAATCTTGCCAAGAAATCAACAATCAGGGCTGAAAAGAGGAAGAAGAGCAGAAAAGGAGATTAAGGTGACGTTGTTTTCAATCCCACGAGCAACACTCTCGTTCCAAGCACACACACGAGATCTCTAAGCGGCGAGTGCACATTATTTGCGTGGTGATTGCTAACAGTCATCGCCAAAAATTGATGTGCCCCTCTAGCACAGTGGTTCTCAACCTTTTTTGTTCTATGCCCCCTTTACCATATGTTGAGAATGTCATTCTTCCCCTTTGTATTTCTTCCCTACAAATCCCCCCCCCCCCACACCCTACCCCTACATAGTATACGTAAAAATGGAAGCTAAAACTAATAGCACATACTAGAACAAGCTTAGACGTCTACATAAAACGTGATTTGTGGGTCTACGTACGTTATGAGACGATTTTCAGAAGAGCGATTAGTACAGAACCGTAAAGTATGGAGGGAAAAACAATATCAAGTAATCGTTTTTGTATTAACGCGATCTTGAAATTATCTTCATCCCCCCCCCCCCCCCCCCCCCCCACCCCCAAAAAAAAACCTAAAATTCCCCCCTAGAGGGGAAATTCCCCACAGGTTGAGAACCACTGCTCTAGCAGTCTCTTAATGGGTACATTTTGTGAGGTCTCCGAATTCCGATCTTGACAAAGAAATTCAGCCACGATTCTTCTCCTAAAACTGGCTTTTACTCTCGTCACCACCCCGCTTTTCAACGACGCAAGACCACAGTCAAGATCCGCTCAGTTCCAACAAAGACGCCTATACTGCATTTAAGGCGATGCTAACCGTAAAACATTGTAATTCCATAATACTTAATTTCTATGTTCTGTTATGGTATAGGGTTTGATATTGAAGACTGTTGAGACAAAACTGCATGGCGTCACTCACTATCTGGACTCCAAACGAACACTGAGGCACATCTGCCTGTTTGCCCCTAGGATTCGACGTCTCCGATGCCTCAGCGTAGTGTTTACATGTAGCTGTGTTACAATCTTTTTGTTTTTGTGTGCTCTCTTGTGTGCTTGTTTTTGTGGAATTACTCTTTGTAGATTTAAAGTTTTGTCATTTCATCTTTGACTTGTGGCAACGTTAATGTTACGAAGAATAACCAAAATTACGAGAGAATAGATGGTAATCGTAACCAACTGTAAGATCCCGTATTTTGTGCTTGTAACAAATTTCCCATTTTCGTCACAGCGAAAGAAACGGCAGGAATCGATAGCACGGCTTGTGTGTAGTAATCGATAACGCCCGTATATATCATCATGGCGCATTGTCTTGTTAAACAGTTTCTCTCTTGCAACGTCCGCCTCTGCCACGATGCGATTTGCTTTGTTCAGTGACTGGTCGTATAGTGTTGGTTTGTTTCAGCCGTGTGGGGCAGCCTCCTAGTGTGTGGCGTTTATTTGTTCCTTGGTTTGTCTCAGCCAAGTCTTCTCGCCTTCTCATTTTTGACACGACTTGGGCTTTTGCTACCTCTCATGCGATGCCTTTGTGTGTGTGTGTGTGTGTGGGGGGGGGGGTTTAGTTTCGTAGTGTGTGTTTCCTCCCTTATCCGAATAGGTTAGGTATCGGATCTCACATGTGTAAGAGATCAGGAAGACGTGTGCTATCATTAGATACAAAACCTCTGAAGTCGGGGTGGGTTATCCTGCTGGCGAGGGACACTGTTAATATGGAAAGCTAATCCACACCCAAAATTCAGTCCATCACTACTATAAAATAGTTTATGGACTACGCTTGAATACAAAGCGAGCGAGCGCAAAGGAAAAAAAACACATTAGATACCAATAGTTTTTGGAAACATCTTCAAGCATATGCTTGTCGCGACATACTGATACGTGTCTTTCTGCCTCAACTATTGTAGGCTCTTGTGGTAAGACGTATGTTTTCAACTATTGTAGGACTCTTGTGGTAAAACACTGAGTAGTTTGGATAAAATACCCACAGAAAGAATACAGCATGTGTGATTATGGTCTCTTCTTATATAGTCCATGCCCTATGGCGTTGTTGACCATTTCTTTCAACAACCCGCTGCCAATTATTTCTAATGCTGCTGTATCTCCATGCCCCAATGTCAAACTGTCGAGTATCTGGGTTGTGGTATACACACATTTATATGCTTTCGGTGCTCTTAAATTCGCGCGCCGTGCTAAGATTCTCCTTGTGTGATCTATGGGACAAGACTGAAGTATTTAAGGGGGTGCTTGTGTGCAGTGAAAGTGATCGTTGACCAAAAGCTAATACCAGACTTACATTAGTGGTCTTCCCAGGAGAACGAGGAATAGCGCACGGATACCATATTACCGATATTGGTCTAGATGTTTGTATCATCATCAAGTGCCATGCCAGCTGGCATATCTCGGTCGTTGGTGTTCTGAATCAACTCTGCTGATGATATTCCTCCATGATACTGTCTCAATCCATCCAGCATCACTTCTGCTTCTCTTCCTCCTCGATCTTTCCAGTTGTCACGATATTCTCCAATGCCGCTCTTCTCATCACATGACCAAAGAAAGCTGTTTGTCTCTTTATTATTCTTGTATGTAATGTTATGCTTTCATTCAATCGTCATTAGTTACTCTGGTAGTCCAAGGAATTCGCAACATTCGTCTCAGGAACCACATTTCTGTTGCTTCCAAGTTCTTCCTAAGATGTGTGTATATATAACACGATCACTTTAACAAAATCTTCAGTGGTTGTCAACCGGTGGGGAATTCGCCCTCCCACCTGAAGAGGGAATTTTAGGGTCTCCCCAGGGGGAATTAAGATTATTTCAAAATCGCGTTAATACAATAACCGATTACTTGATATTGTTTTTCCCTCCATACTTTACGGTTCTGTACTTCCCTCTCTTCTGAAATTCGTTTTCTAACGTAAGTGGACCCGCAAATCACATTTTATGTAGACGTCTAGACTTGTTCTAGTATGTGTTAAATTTAGGCTTCCATTTTTACGTATACTGTGTAGGGGGGGATTATAGGGAGGAAATACGAAATGGGGAGGGGGGTGGCATTCAGAACACGGTGAAGGGGTGCATCGGCCAAAAAATGTTGAAAACCACTGCTTTATAAGAAGTTGCAATAACACACACACACACACACACACACACACACAGCATTTATTAACTAGACAATTTTATGTTTCGTAGTTTTCTGTTGCTTTCTGAACTGCCGACACGCACACATTCGAAATCAACGCAAAGGGGTGATCTCGAGCCCTCGGCATGTTAAGCCTGGGGATTCTGTAGCTGCGTTCACTAACTCCATAAGCCACACGACACCGACTGTTTTTTCCCCCGCATATCCTTTACAGGACATTGCAGTCAACACCAGCATTTTTCAGCTGCTGTTGTCTTGACAAGTTTCACGTTCATTAGTTTGCCATTGCTTTCTGAATGAACGGCTCACATACCCCCGTAAGTAACCAACGCGACGCGATCCACTGCCGAATCTCGCGCAGCTGTGTTTGATACAAGAGCATACACGATTACGAACAACGTCCTTAATACTACGCCGTGGAGACCGGCAGCGACTGGTTTACACCTACTTATATTTTTGCCTGTGCCACGTAATTGATGCACGGTGCTAAGATGATCTATAGACGGTAACTGAAGCGCTTGTGGAGTTATTTGTGTGCAGTGAAATATATGTGACCAACAAACCAAAGTTAAACGTTCATTAGTGCTCGTCTCCTCCCAGAGATATCCGAAGGAGAATATCATAACAGTACACGAATACCGTATTACTGTCGTAGATCTAAATGCGATTCTTTGTACATTTCGTAATTTTGAAATTCCGCTATTTAGCCTGCCCTTTCGATTTTAAGATTGTCGAAGGAGTTTTTAATGCACACGTGTGCTCGCTCTTAGCCTTTCGCCATGAACCAACAAGAATTATGCCTGATACCCTGGTTAAGGAACATCTGCCTAACTGAACCTAAATACCTTCGGCAATCCTCGCACATGCTTTCGGCAATCTCCGTAGTGTCCTCGCCAATCTCCGTACATATCTTCGCCAATCTCCGGCACAGATGTTTCTCACTACCCTTTCCTCGAAACCTGTCCGTCTCGCCGCCCTGCCTGAGTGTTACCTTCTGCCCGAGGTATGACTGAGGCCCCAAGAGCGCTTGAGATTTGTTGTTTATAACTCTCATCTGCATAGCAGACGAGTTGCCCACAATGCCAGTCGCTCCTGCCATTTCCGCCTGCCTGGTTAGGCGCTGGAATAACTTATTAGATGCGGTAGGCAATAATCTACATGGCGGGGTTCCCAAACGGGTTACTTTCACTGGGACGCAGTTTTCTACAGGGTCCATTAATAAACACACATAGTATTGTTTGGCGCTCATAGAAGGAGCGACGGAAGTAGAGATCAGAGGACGCACTAGACGACATAAGATTTGAAAGCTATAGTTACCGACCGGGATTCGAACCTGTCATCTCCAAATGACGACAGCGCCTTACTGCAGGAACAAGTCTACTTCGACTCTAGTGCGTCCTCTAATCTATATTTCTTTCTTCTCCTTCTGTGAGCACCAAACAGTACTATGTGTGTTTATTTATGGACTGTCATAGTGGTCTCATGAGGATCCCCAATTGATTTCCTGTTTTTCTACAAGGTGTTTGTAAAGTCTCACTTCACTTTGTACTTAAAAGTTTACAAATAAACACAAATTGTATTGTTTGGCGCTCATAGAAGGGGAAGAAGAAAGTAGAGATTGGAGGACGCACTTAAAATTTTAAATGGCCTCAAAAAGTTCCCAAATTGATTTCGTATGTAAAACAGTATGAAAAAAAGGAAGTGCATGACATCATCAAAAATGTGCTTTACAGTCCATCGTGAAGCAATATGCAGCTAATGGCTGTCGTCCGCTGGAGTAATTCTTTGCACTCAACAACAGAATGGTGTTATCAACAGAAGATAGAATTGCTTTGGTTGAACAAGTGTTTCGAAATGGCGGTTGATACACACAGATGGTTTTTCAAAGATTTATAGCAAGATTTCCTGATAAACATCATCTTCATCGCATTACGGTTAGAAATTTGTTGAATACACTATAATGACTGATACTTTCCAGCTTCCCTAAAATAGCGTTAGACCATAGCAGTGACTATTGCAACTAATTTAACGAATTGTTTAACATATGTTTTTAATGACGCCATGTACTCATATATTCAAAAATTGTTCTACATACAAAGTGTAGTGAGAATGTACAAACACCATGTAAATGTGTTATAGACTAAAGCGACTGCTTCCCTTTCTTCTTAGAACTTCTTTTCTTTCTTCTTAGAACTTCTTTTCTTTCTTCTTGGAACTTCTTTTTGAAGACAGTTCGTCACACTTTAGTACGCCCCTCAAAGGTCAGTATGCCCGACTTCGAGACGCATGAGTGTAAGATTGGCCTCCCCTAGTCCAGATTACATTCAAGGTAACGGCGTGGCTAAGTTTTCTTTCAGAATAATTTTGTCAGAGCGGTTACTTAACGACCCACTGTTGGCAATTTTCAACTGACATGGGATTTGTGACATAACTTGCACGCGGGACGTTCTGTTTTTCGCCCTTAAATGACAAAACTATGCGTTTTATCTCACTACCCATGCGACAGGGGGACATATAGTATCATTCGATGCTAAAGGTTCTTGGGACACATTTCCAGCTCTATGCTGGCATCGAACACGGTCCCCTCTGAGCCTGTGTTGGATGCCGTAACTCTGAACCCTCTGGACCAAGCGACTATGTTTGCATACTCCACGCTGTGTAAGAGTTAATAAAAGATCTGCCTGGAAAAGGTCTTTCTTTCTTTCTTTCTTTCTTTCTTTCTTTCTTTCTTTCTTTCTTTCTTTCTTTCTTTCTTTCTTTCTTTCTTTTTCTTCCCTTCAGGCCGCCGAATTACGCTTGTATCTCGGGCACTTGGGCAGCGCGCTTAAGAACTGCTGCCGTATTGTTTTTTCGTGTCTGGGGTTGAGAATGGTAGCGAGCATAGACCGGAGCTATTTCCGCCCATTCTGGTTTATTTATAGCACTTGTTGGGACGGAGTTTATCTTATAGGTTCAAGCGCACCCGATGAAGACATCTTTGTGAAGTAAACACGAGCGATTTTTCGATATAATGAATGGGGTAAAGAAAGAAGTTGCTTTCATCTTCACAATTTTAAATCGGGTTTTGATGTTGCATTGCTTTTATCGTATCGTCTTTTGTTTTATTAGATTACGTTTTGGTATCGCGTCTGAAAGCTACCAGTAGCCGGTTGTTGTTAGTATAGTGAATATATTTCTTTCTTCTATTTTATGTTATCTTCCCGACTGTTTCCATGTATGTTATGTGTGTCATTGTGACCGGCATCGTTGTCTGTCCATCTATCCGTCCGTTCTTTTTCTCTTCTTCTTCATCTTCTTCTTCTTCTTCTTCTTCTTCCTCCTTTTTTTTCTTTTTCTTTATTCTTCCTCTTCTTCTTTCTCGTCTTCTTTCTCCTCCTGCCTCTCTAAATTCCAACCCTTTGAAAATAAAGCTCTTTCATTCTCTCTGTATATTTTTCTATCCTTTTGTCCATCTATCCTTGGTGGTCTTATTTTCTGTCGCGGGCATACCCTTTCTCTCAAATCCTTCCTACCTCATTAACACTACATACCTTTTGTCTCTGGCTGTCTTTCCATTACTTGTTTCACAGCGTTCTTCGCGCCATGTTTGATCCGCTCTGACATGTGTGTTTCTGGTATGATGTCCCAATACATGCAAGATGAGTGTGCGCACACGCATACATACATGATAAAATACACGCATAAACAGTTAAAGAGATATGTGAGTGTAGCCCGTGCCTTTGATAGAGATCACAAATAGCAAAATGGAAGCGGGGGAGCTAATAGGAAAAAGCGGCTGTTGATTAAAGATCACACGAGAGAGAGAGAGAGAGAGAGAGAGAGAGAGAGAGAGAGAGAGAGAGAGAGAGAGAGAGAGAGAGAGAGAGAGAGAGAGAGAGAGAGAGAGAGAGAGAGAGAGAGCGCAGTCTTTGCTGCTGATGAAGTAATTTATATGCTACTACGAGATGTTTGTAACTTTTACTGTAGCAAGTTTGTCTAACGTGTAGTAACTCTCCTTAAAAACCAGCATCAACGTTATTTACCAACTGGCGCGCGCGCGTGTGTGTACGCTTATTTTTTACAGCATCGACGGCGCCACCAGCCAGCAAAAAGCAGGAAACTACTGGCCTAGAACTCCCCAAAACTCGGCAGCCTTATCTCTGACAGCCCTCCTCACACGTGTGCTTGAGGTATTCCCACTCGCCAGTTAGTCGTCGACTCGGGTTGAACACTATACCTGCCGAGCAATGTGTGAGGGACTATGTGTCTGTGTGATGTAGTGCTGGATTAGGGTGAGTGTTATTTCTTCTTCTTCTTCTTCTCTTCTTCTTCTTCTTCTTCTTCTTTCTTCTTCTTCTTTTTTCTTCTTATCCCTTCTTCTTTCTTCTTCTCCCTTCTTGTTCCTCACCTCTCATATTCATTCTCCCCATCTCTTCTTCGTAATGTTACCATAGGAGCGGCCACGTCGGCCTACCTGTGCTGTTTCTAACACTAATTACTGACCGTAAGCAAAAAACAAAACACGCAGGACCTCACATTGCCCCACCTTCTTCGTGTGATCACATTCTGTTGATGTGAAGCTCCGCTACCGTACCTACACACCCCTCTGGTTTCTCAGCTTGGAGAAGGGAAAGAAAGTCATGCACCCTAGTCCCCGTAAAACAGAACTTTGGCAGCCAAGAGTAAAGACTCAGCGCCAACCAACGTCACTTTGATAAATGCTCAGAGGTTCAGAAAAAGCTGGAGACCCATGAACGCACATAGAGGAGAATTACATGGATGAATAATATTGGGAGACATGGAGGGAGATGCAGGAGATAGGAACGGTGTGGCGTTGAGGGTTTACATCCCAGTGGGAGATAAAGGGAGAAAGAAGGAGGAGGAAGACAAGGAGAAGGAGCAGATGTTTAGACAGGGCCGTGTGATATATATTCTCGGTATGATGCCAGTCTTCGAAATGCCGCCCCTTAATTTTTTTTTTTTTTTTTTTTTTTTTACTTTTCGAAAAGCCGCCTCTTAAAGGTTTGTTTTTAAATTATTGAATGTTCAAATTGTATTTTGAGTTCGCTGCTCATGCCGCCCCCTAACGATGCCACCTTATGCGGTTGCCTCTCTGTATCATAGCACCATGGCACGGCCCTGTTTGGTCATGAGCGGAAGCTCAGGGCATCTGATATAATAGCCAGTATATTGTTCTTGTTCTCTGTTAGCCTCGAATGATGTGTGGATGAAATAATGTATGAAAGAGAGTGATAGAAGGGCAGAATGTTAAACGGGCCTGCACGCCCAGTTCTTAACCCTTTGAAAAGAAAGTTCGTTCGTTTCTTTTGACCTGCAGATGAATCATAATCCAGCCAACCAACTTCATTGTTATAATTTTCATTCAGAAATTTCTTCTTGGAAGAATGTGTAAGATAGTAGTTCCCCTAACACCTGCTGGTACCACGCGCTCTTCATAGCCCTCCGGCAGAGCATAATGTGTCATGCCAATAGGCGACGGTCATTGCACGCCATCTCACTATCACCAGCTGTGTGGGGTCGCTGACATGTGTTTCTGTGAGGATTACGTCACGTGGCCACGTCTTCTGAGTATTTCTTCTATTCTTTCCCACTGCTCTTTTCCCATCGATGTTGGCAGTTGTCACAACAATTGTTAGTTTATTTCTCCTGACAACATGCTCAAAACAATCTTAACCGTCAGTATATTCCATGATTAATTTACGGTTTTCATTTGTTTCTTTACCTCGAGTCACAGAGAAGGGGATCATGCTGTATAGGCGAAACATTTTTTTTTTTCCGCGCCTCTATCCTGTCTCAGGATATTGCGGTCAACACCAGCATCTTTCAGCTGTATGTTTATTCCTAGGCTAGATTACGCTCATCAGCACGCCACGACTTTCTGAGTGACCGGCTCCATACTCTCATAAGTCACTATCTCGACTCGAACCACTTCTAATTCTCGTGCGCTCACGTCAGCCACGAGAGTATTCGGGATTAACGGAGAAAGCTGGCAACACACAAGGTCTCTACAATTCAGCCAAGGCTTTGTGTTATGGAGAGGTCTCCATATCTGGATTAATTGTGGACGAACTTTTATACCGCGAATTAATCTTATCAGTGTCAGTCACAATCGCTACCGCCATGGGTTATAGTTATTATGCCTTTTGGAAGCACAATGTAACAAACTATCATCTGTCAAGACGGCAAGGTGCCAATGAATGAATGAATTTGTTTCTGTTAGCACTTTGTCTCATTCGTTTGTCTGTCTGTCCATGCCATGAAACATACAGAACACAAAAACTTCCGTTTGTCCGTCCATGCCAAGAAACGTACAGAAGACAAAAACTTGCCAAAGGGATTACGTGTGAACGTTTTACCGCCTGTTGTGATAACCTTCCGACTCAACCAGCAGGGCCAAAACAACGGAATCTGGCGGTGGAATCTAGCCACAATCGCTGACGTCACATTCTTGATACTATCAGAGGGAAAACCACCAAATGTCTGGATAGAACCCCTTTCCACTCCTTGAGGCGTTTGTACAGGGTGTATTTTTAATGACTGTGCAGTGTTTGAAAATATTGCTGGTCCAAGGTTAGTATTTACCTATTATGGTGCATCAACTTTACAGAAGGTGAATACAAACAAAGCTTGGACCGACAATATTTTCAACCACTGCACAGTCATGTTAGTGAACGACGTTAATGGCTGTCTTAGGACATCCTCGTCCTGTAGGGACAGTCATGAGCCACAGGTGACATCAGACCGTCATCCAGCTACTGGTGGCAAAATCATAAATAAATTTAGAGTAGGAACATGGAATTTTAGGACATTAAATGAGATAGGAAAGTTGAACAATGTTCTAAGAGAAATGGATAGCATGAAAATGAATATATTAGGCGTTAGTGAGATGAGATGGAAGGGATCGGGCAAAATTATAGCTGACAACCACACAATAATTTATTCTGGAGGGGATACACATGAAAAAGGTGTAGGAATACTACTTGACGAAAAAACAGCCAAGTCACTTAATGGATACTGGCGTATTTCAAATGGTTGTTTTGGTCAAAATCAAAGGCAACCCAATAGATATAAATATTATACAAGTATATGCACCAACAACAAGCAGTAGTGATGAAGAAATACAACACTTTTACGGTGAAATAGAAATGCTGATGGCTCAAATTGGATCACAGGAAATAAAAATAATACTTGGAGATTTTAATGCAAAAGTAGGAAAGGGGAAAATGGAGGATGTAGTGTGGAATTATGGTTTAGGTAAAGAAATGAAAGAGGTTCAAGCCGCGGCGAGGGCCGGAATTTTTTCACGTGGACTTCTAGTAACACAATTTATCCTGGTCTCTGGGTAGTAAGATCGGAAGCTGGTGTGTATTGTTGCGCACGTAAAAAAAAATCCCTTGGCAGTTGGAAATAAAAAAAGAGTAGCCTAACAGCGCTGCCAGGGCAAAATTTCGAGTTAAAAATCTACCCGTAATTCAGAATCCTCGCCGGTTCTACGGAGTTCGTGCACTGAGCTGAATTTATCCGGGTTTATCCAGGCTTGAGTTAGAAGTAGAACGGAGCATTAATGAGTTACACCCGTGGGTCGTGATGTTGATCTGTCGACTAAACTAAAAACTAAACTTTAAAAAAAAAAACGATATAGTTTAAATCTCTTGGCTTGGCTCGGCAATGAGTGCCCAGAGGATCTGGCCAACATCCCCGAGGAGAGGCCGGGCGGACGTATAATCAAACTACAACTGGTACCGTTTGCGTTGGGCTATTTACTGGCTGTTGAAGATGACTGAGCACGTATGGGAATGTCTCGAGTGATGAGACACCAGTATATATTTAGATGCTCCCTTGAAAACTCAACCCGACAGTTCGTAATCCCGCATACCGTGTTCGAAACATAGCTGTGGACTATTTGGCAGCAGACCTCCTTGCGTTGGTTTTTTATGAAATGGTATGGGTGCCGGTTGTTCAGAAAGTAATAGTAAACTTCTGAACGTAAACTTGCCAAGAGATCACAAAGTAAAAAATGCTGGTGTTGACTGCGACGTCCTGTAATGGATATGCAACTAACTTCTTAACTTGAAAACTCTGGCATTCCCACAGTTTTCAAATGTCATACTAGATGACAAATGGTGTTGAAATATGATATCAACTAATAAACTGTATAAACTTCTTTTTTTTATTTATAAATTAATACACGCGGGCATTATAATATCTATACTATTCCGTACACCTGCATATCGATTTGTACTACGACACAACATCCACACGTTAACGTATGCGAAGCAATTACGCCTGTTTCCTTCCGTGTTTGTCTGGATAACTTCATTATAACGTTATTGGAGACCACGGTCGTATATGGGATGGAACGTTGTCCGAACAGACGTGCGCGGAAAAACCTCATGTCTTCTCTCCATACTTAATTATATATCCTGTGGTGGTATCGTTTGGAGGTTGGCAGGTAAAGTGTTTTTTCTTTCAATGTGTCTAGGCATACGAGTCTGCGCTGGATTTTTTTTTAAAAAATGTGTTTTTAACGAAAACAGTTTAAATGCATTGTTTGGTTTGGAGAAAATCATCCAAACTTATTCAAGTATATGGAGGGAGGATGGATATGGAGGATTATAAATTCAAAAAGACACCACTTATGACGTGGGGCAGATTTTTATACCCGAGAGGAAGAGGAAGGCCACAGAGAAGATGAGTGCCGGAGGTGGCAGATAATGTCCAGTTGAGTGTATAAGATGCGGGACATTTTGCTTATTACCGAGAAGTTTTCCGGAAGATTGTTACCGGAGCTAGGTTCTGCAAAGCACATGCTACTGAATGAATGAGTTCCTCATTGTTTTCTGAAAGAGAAGTCAACTTTTTAAGTTTTTTAAACTAACCGGGTAGGGAATGAACCCCTTGCTCCGTCATCAGCGCAACGGAAGTTTAAGAGCTACTAGTATGGATACTGGTATAACCATTACAATGTTGCCATTGTTTCTAGATATACAGTTAAAACACACTGGGTTGTTAAAGAATGTATCGATTATTTGAAATCGAAACAAAGTTATATTTACTTTAATTTTTTCGGAGGAAAGACCTTTCGATTAAAACAACGAAGCCGGTTAGAGTAACGATTCAAATACTTATAATTATCAGTTGGCACTGGCAGAAAACGTGCGTCAATCTATACTTCATATTGATTGCATCTTGTTGACTTTGATGGCCCCAAGGCTTCCGGTTCTTCTTCTTTGTAATAGAGATGGATAACGTGAGGCGGGAGTGAAGACTGATCAAATGAGCACACTTCTGACGGAAGAGCTCCCTGGGGCGCTGGTTGGAGATTATTCAGGAGCCGCATTTCTTTCGTGTGTGGTTCACGGGCAGGGCATCCATCTCATGGTCCGCCATTTTGTGCTGCAACCCAATTTTGAGTGATTCTGAGGATAGGTTCATTATAAATGGGGCAGGCTCGTTGTCCTTTGGGGTGGTTGGGGAGGGGGGGGGGGAGAATGAACCAGTTCATGCCACGTGGTCTGCTCCCTGTCATGTCGGTTGATGTGGAGTTTGATGTAGTTGAAGCAGTTCATGCCACGTGGTCTGCTCCCTGTCATGTCGGTTGATGTGGAGTTTGATGTAGTTGAAGCAGCGCGTCATGCTCGCACAGCGGCATGCTATCTTATCGGTATCATTGAAATTTTAGTATATGTACTGCGTGAACGAATTCCGTGACGAAGAGGTTATGGACGCAGTCTAAGATGCCGCATATAACGTTCGAAACACACCTGCGCGCAATTTGGCAGCAGACTGCATTGCGTTGGTTTTCGTTTAGTTTAGTCGACGGATCAACATCACGGCACACGGGTGTAACCCATAAGTGCTCCGCTCTACTCCTAACCTAACTCAAGCCCGAGTCCAGATAATCTCAGCTCAGTGCACGAACTCCGTAGCACCGGCGAGGATCCTGAAATACTTTGGGTACATTTGTAACTCGACATTTTACCCGGGCAGCGCCGTAAATGTTATAATGTGCCGCTCAAATATGTTAAACTCCAAGGATACTTTCAAGATTGGTTATTGGAATACACCTGGATGCCCAAGAGAAAATAAACAACCTCCAAAATGTTTCAGGGCAAATTGGTCTCCAAATTAACACCACAAAAACAAAGACTATTGATCTTACCAACAGTTCAGATGACACCAAATTGAACAGCTACGTTCTTGAAAAAGTCAATAGCTTCACATACCTAGGAAGCAAAATGACATCTACAGGGGACTCAACACCAGAAATATCATCTAGAATCGCACTGGCATATAGTGCCTTCAATAAACTGTCAAACATCTGGAAGTCAAAGACACTCAGCAAACACAAACTTAAAATCTTCAACTCTTGTGTGATTCCAGTGTTAACGTATGGATGTGAAAGTTGGAAATCAACGGTAGCTTTAGATAAAAAATTAGACAATTTTGAGAACAAATGTCTTAGAAGACTTCTAAACATCCACTGGACAGACTTCAGAACCAATTCGCAAATAAGACAAGAGACTAAGCAAGATACAGTATCCAATTTCATAAGAAGACGCCGTTGGAACTACATCGGCCATGTACTCAGAATGGACAAGTCAAGACTCCCCTACCAAGCCCTCATATGGTCACCAGTAGGGAAAAGAAAACGGGGAAGACCAAGAGAGACCCTGCGTAGAACCATCATTAGAGAAGGCTCATTCAATGGCCAAGTAGATATCCAAGATCTACAACAGGTAGCAGCGAACCGCCAGGCAAGGAGAGACAGGACTTCTGCCCTATGCGCCGCCTTAGGCTCAAGAGGAAAGACTAACTAACTAAGCGCCGTTAGGCTAATCTTTTTCGATTTCCAACTGCCAATGGATCTTTTTACGTGCGCAACAATACACACGGGCGTCCGATCTCCTTACCCAGAGACCATGGGTAATTTTGTTACTAGAAGTCCACGTGAAAAAAATCCCGGTCCCCACCGGGGCTTGAACCCGGGACCTCCAGCACTCGAGGCGGACACCATACCTCGAGACCACTCCTTCTCTCCCCCCCCCCCCCCTCCCCACGTTTCGTTTACTTTATACGAAATTGTATGGCTGCCGGTCGTTCAGAAAGCTATGATGCCTATGACTTTGAGGATGTCATGGCATAGTCAAGTCATAACCCAGGGTAGATGTTAGAGGTTATGACCGTGTTCATCAAGTGAACACCGGAACGTGAAAAGTGAACTTTGCACACAACGTGAAAAACGTTGGGGTCTCACTTGCCAAGTGACAGGAAGTAGAGTCCAGACAAGGCAGTCTGCGATTTGGTTTGAGTGCGGACCGTATCAAGTCTAGAGTAATGACCAATACTGCGTCACTCTTTTAAAGAATTAGGTTGTGTTTAGAAAACGTTATGTAGAAGTATTGTCGAATATCTGAGTTGTAAATTGGTGATGTCAACCCTAGTCTGTGTAGAATAATATACACCTAAAATTACAACTGGTGTTTGAGTCGACTACTGTTCGAGTTCACTATTGTTCAGTTATGTCGAGTGGCGTTCGTAGTAAGTCCAGTAATGTGTGGAGGTTTAAAGAATCACTATCAGCTAAGATATGTAGAGAAAATGACCTTGATGCAGACTGGGAAAAGAAGTAGTCATATCCCTTGTTGGACACGAGCAGCAAGAAAGAAGAAGTTTTTACAAAAGCCGCCAGTAAATCGGCCAACCCATAGCCCAGTAGCATCATGGCAGATGGGGGTCCGTCTGGCAGAAAATCACCCTATCCCGGACGATCCCCCATCAGAGAGAGAAGAGGGTCTGAAGCGAGGCGGGGCCGACCAAGAGAAATGACGCTGGATGGACTGAGACGTTGGCATTGAGGAATATCAGCAGCAGAGTTGATCCAGAACACCAAGGACCGAGATATGATGAGATGCCAGCTAGCATGGCACTAAATGATGGTGACCCTAAATACTCGTCGGGAAAAATAATCCTCCTTCTGTTGGGTTTGAACCCTTTAATCCTGACCAATTTGTTGGCTGGCAAACACACTAATCCCTCTGCCACTGCGATTTCGTAGCTTGACAACGACCGTTAAATCATCGCCACGTTGATTTCACTGTTTAGGTGTAAAGGGTTAAGCCATTCCATATTCTCAGCCTTGGTAGATTGAGGTGAGCTGACTAGTTCTTTTCCCCCTTTAAGCCAAAGCCAAACCTATCAAAGAGGGAGTGAGGGGGGGGGGGCGGCGGCTGAGGTGTAGTTTTACACCACTGGTGCGACTCGACATAATTCTTCTTCTTCCTCTTCTTCGTTCATCCGGAGTTTTTTTCGGACGTGATTGCGTTGTGCCTGTCCACAGCAGAGCTGCGTTCTTGCGCCGTTAGGCCGACACATCCGACTTCTGCGGGCCTTTGTTGACCGGGTTAACCTTCCCGGGGCGACATAATTCATTACCGAAAACAGTCCTGGTTTGATCGTGTGATTCGACAGAATTCATTACGGAAAATTTTCGTGTGGTTTAAACACGTATTTCAACATAATTCATTACGGAAAACTTTCCTGGTTTGATTATGTGTCTTGACAGAATTCATTACGGAAAGGGTCCTGATTTTAAAGACAGAAACCATGCGCAAAAAGTTACACTATTTATTACCTGACATACTTTGCTGTGTCACATTGGAAACATACTGCGAGCTGTATATCATATAACTATTCCAGGCAATAATTCGTGCAAGCTATTGTTTGTGGCTTCTCTGTTTAAAATCACTAAATAAATACATTGTTTTGAATTCATGGTGTTACTGTGTGATTCGCCACAAATCATTACCAAAAACCTTCCTAGTTGTACCATGTGATTCGCCACAAATCATTACCAAAAACCTTCCTAATGTTACCATGTGATTCGACACAACTCATTACCGAAAACCTTTCCATGTTTTACAACTTTCACTAGCGCACGGTTCACAAAGAGATAGTAAGAAAACTTGAAAGCATTCAAGCCAGGGGTAAAAAAGCGATACAAGTGGGAAGATAACACCAAGAGATGGACGAACAGCAAGCAGTCTGTCGGCAATCTTGTCAAACCAGAGCGAGAGACACTGAGTGCTGGAGATCCACCGCAGTCAGCCTGCCTTGCTCACACGGCACCTGATTGATTGATACAGAGAGTATCTCTCCTCCAGCGTGGCGCTGCTTGCAGTATTAGAAGCACTCTCCCCAAATCGATGTGGCCACGGCACAAAGACTTGCCTCGAGGCTCGCACTGCGCGGAACCGGGAAGGGCTGAAGTGTGTATATGTGTGAGTGTGCGCGTGCGTGCGGATTGTGTTGGGGAGAGTCGAGGGGCTCTCCATGGATCGATACCGTGTTTATATGGAACCAGGCCTCGTGATCTCAGTTCCTTTCAGATCTGCTTTTAGATATTGACTAGGTCGGTCTCTCTCTCCCTCCCTCCCTTTCGCTCACCCTTTATTTATCCTCTGCTTTTCCCTCTCGCTTATCTTTTTAGCTCCCACCCCTCCTTTTCTCACTTCCTTCTCCTTATCGCTCTCTGTTCACTCCTTTTCTCTCTACGTCATCTCATTTTCTCTCTCCCTCTTTTCTCCTCTTCACCCCTCCCCCTCGCTTTATTTCTCTTATTTTTCTCTCCCCTCTTTTCTATCACCCCCCCCCCCCCCCATTTGTTCATTTTTTTTATCTCGACTCCTCTCGCTCTCTCTCTAACAACCTCCCCCTCTTTCCTCTCCTTTTCTTTCACTCCCTCTTTCTCCCCCCCCCTTCTTCCATCACTGTTAATCACCTTCGTCGTTTAATGGTCACCTAGTGAGTTTGTGCGTTTGTTACCCACCTTGATTGTAGTCGCCTAGTAATTTATTAGAGATCGGCGCGACCAAGAGGTATAACGTGCATTCGCTTAAACTAGTCAGTTTCACTTAAATGTTTAATAATTCAGAAGGCAGTGGCAAACTATTGAACGTAAAATTGCTAAGTAAATCACGAACACGGGCTTACGGACGCGGTTCATAAGCCCGCTTACCCGCGTTCGAAACACAGCTGCGACCGATTTGGCAGCAGATCGCGTTGCGCTGTTTTAACGTGTTGGTACGGGAGCCGGTCGTTCAGAAAGCAATGACAAACTACTGAACGTAAACACGCCAAGACATCAACAAACAGCAGTAAAATGCTGATGTTGATAGCTATGTCCTGTAAATAGGATATGCCAAAAAACAAACAAACATCACGAACAGTCAACGAAGGCAGGGGTTGCTTACACGTTTTGTATAAGGATATTCAATATTTATTGGTTAGTGTGTGTTTTATCAGTCTTTCTTTATTTTAGTCGCCTCGTTATTGATTAGTGGCTGTTTTATCCACTTTTCTCTATGTTAATAGTGAAGTAATTGATTAGTTCCTATTTAATCCACCTTTGTCTTTCTTTATTTGAGTCATCTGGTAATTTATTAGTCCGTGTTTTATCCACATTCCTCTATTTTAGTCGCCTGGTTATTGATTAGTGGGTGTTTTATCCACATTTCTCTATTTTAATCGTCTAGTATTTATTAGTGCATGTTTTATCAATCGTCTTCATTTTAGTTGCCCTGTAATTTATCCGTGCGTGTTTTATCCATATTTGTCTATTGCAAGAAG
This sequence comes from Cepaea nemoralis, assembly GCA_014155875.1. Taxonomy (NCBI): domain Eukaryota; kingdom Metazoa; phylum Mollusca; class Gastropoda; order Stylommatophora; family Helicidae; genus Cepaea; species Cepaea nemoralis. The sequence goes on from JACEFZ010022634.1 coordinate 396,632, forward strand.
TAGTGTGGCATGTTACAGGAATCAGCAAAAGCCTCTAGGTCAATATGAGAGAGAGAGAGAGAGAGAGAGAGAGAGAGAGAGAGAGAGAGAGAGAGAGAGAGAGAGAGAGAGAGAGAGAGAGAGAGAGAGAGAGAGAGAGAGAGAGAGAGAGCCAAACAAACATTAAAAGTGCCAGTGGCCTCTTTATTGGTGAACGAGCAAGCCTTATAGCATTAGTCAGAGGCAGAGAGAGGAAACAGAGAAAGGAGAGAACCCCAACGCAAAGAGTGAAAGTAATGGAGGTGGAACCGACCATCCTTATCCGCATACTCTATCGAAAGCCGGTCAAGATCACACGCAGCTGACCATTTAGTGACGGGCGATCGAAGACAAGACATGCAGGACAAGAGACAGGCGAGAGACGGTTAGTCAAGATAATCAAAGGAGTGGTTAAGAACTGGAAACGGGCAAGTAATGAGAGGAAACTGATAAAGGACTGGACGGATAATTTCGTAGACATGGGGAGGGAGATATAAGAGGATGCATGTTAAGTGAAGAAATAGAATAATACTGTTCAGGCAGATAGTTACCATCTATCTATCTACATATGCCTCCTGGGAATGTGGTCGGAGTCTTCTTTCGTTCGCTTGACATGTGTCTATAACTGCAGCGTTGTCTCTTGTTTGAATTTAACTGTCTTTTTTAGTTCACTCACTGATCCATAGAGTATCTTCCACTGGTGTTTCTCTAGGCCAGAAGGTTTGCCGTGCCTTGGTTTCCTATATAACAGGTATTAGTGTCGGTCGTTCAGAAGGCAGTAGCAAACTACTGAACGTAAAGCTTGCTAAGAAATCACAACAGCCAAAAATGCTGGGGTTAATCGCGACGTCCTGTAAAGAATATGCAACTAACATAACCTATTTGTACTGGAAGCCTTGCCAGGTAAATGTTGCCAGTGTGACGCGATTCAGTGGCAACTGTTTTGTTTATTGTACACATGCCAATTCCAATTAGCACGAACACTCGTTAGTTGGGGATTGGCCAGGGTAAGGGGTCTATTTATGTGTTTAAAAACAGCAATCCACTTTTGTGAAACATGTTGAATTTGAAAACTGAAGACACAGACAATAGATTGTATACTTTATTGCCTGGCATACGTAACTGCATCTGGTCAGGATACTCCAGAATTCTCACAATATAAACTAAAGCAATACGGCGCGCGTGCCTACATAGTTTAAATTGAATACGGCAGGACTTTTTTTTTGGCAAAAAAATGGTGGGGGGGGGGGGGGGGAAAGGTTAATCTTTTGTAAGCAATAATGAGTTAATTATTTACGTGGTTTTGAAAACTATGTTGACATAAGTGTTGAAGTGATGTTTAAAATGTATCATCATCATCATCATTCAATGGCGTGTCATGTAAAGAACTTCATCCCGAAATGTACCTCTGTCATAAGTCAGATTACTTGCCTCTTTTGCTGTCTTGTACCTGGTGTTTGTAAAGTCCCACAACACTTTTTTTATTTAGAACATATTTGAAAAAAAAAATGGAAAGTACATGCCATCAAAACATGTGCTAAAAATTCATTAAATTAGTTAACAATCGTCACTGCTATAGCCTAACGCTGTTTTTGGGATCGCTGGAAAGTGCCAATGAAGTATTCTTTGTTTAGAGTGCAAAGAATTACTCCAGCAGACGACAATTATTCGCTGCATAGTGCTTCACGATGGACTGGAGCTTTTTTTTTTTTTTTTAAATGACATCGTGTACTTCATTTTTCAAATTTGTTCTACCTAAAAAGTGTGGTGAGACTTTACAAACAACCGGTATAAATTATCTGTCACATCTTGAGCTTTGTGGGTTTCTCCTCTAATGACTCCGGTATACACTTACCCCCATAAGTAACCTTTCTGGAGGTTCCTTCTATGCCTTCTTGCACACCCAGGGAGGGGGGTGGGGCTGCTTCCCTTGCAGGACGCTGTCATCAACTCCAACCCATTAGTTTTTGATGAAGCCATCCTTGACATTTAGCTGGCCGGTATAGAGAATCTGACCCCCCCCTTTTTTTTCCCCGCCGTCAGCGCACCAGAAGATCAAACGCATTATGCCTGGTGCCACGCTGCCCACTAACTTGTAAATATCAGCCCAAAATATGATTTTCCGCTTTAAGATGTGATTACAGTGTATTTGTGGGTGAGATATTAAATGTTTTCGCCCATGTTGGTGTGTTCGTGTGTGTGTGTAAGTGCTCGCATGCTGTATTATATAACCACCACTGCAAAGGAGTACATATCTTCAACTATCTCATCCCGACAGAAGACAGAAAACTCTTTGTGGGTATGTTGAACAAGTCTCAGACAGAGGAGGATGTGCGCCAGTTGTTTCACACCTACGGCAACATCGAGGAGTGCACCATTTTAAGAGATCAAAGTGGAAACAGCAAAGGTATGTTGGATTTTCTTAACTATGTGCCATGGGATGATAAATCGTCTTATTTAAAACTTCAAGTTGATATATAATACAACATGTATGCCATCATATAAACAACTTTTAAGTCTGTGACAAATCCCTACCCGACTTCCCATTTTCCACCGTTCATTTTTGTTTCGTTAAACCCTACGTTTTGTTTGACACTGAATCTATTAGTTTATTAGTTCCTTCTAAAATGGTGGGTTCCTGTTGGTGTGGAATTTGTAAAGGAACATCCTTAAATCCCTGGCGGGAATTTTAACAGTAAACTATAAACCTAGACCTTTTGGTGTTACCTTTCCTCTAGGATAAAACTAAGCAGGTCAAGATAGGAATCATGCGTCGTGGGCAACACATGGTCTCTAAATTCAGCCCATGCTTTGCGCTATGGGGAGATATAACTCAATCCCTGGCCCCTGCTATGGGCTGTAGTTATGCTTTCTGTGAACCACGATGTAACAATCTCAAGAAAAGGTGGCAGTACCAGTAATCAAATGAAGATAGGCCAGCGGGCCTATTCCTTTATTGTGGAAGACAGACGAGCAATGGTCAGACGAGTAATGGACCAGGCTGATATACTGAATACCCTCCAAATTATATTCTATATTACTGAATAACTTCCAAATCGTTTTGTGCAATATAGCTTCCAAACGGGGGACTGCGTGGTCTCGAGGTATGGTGTCCGCCTCGAGTGCTGGAGGTCCCGGGTTCAAGCCCCGGTGATGCCGGGATCTTTTTCTCGTGGACTTCTAGTAATAAATTTCCCCTGGTCTCTGGGTAGTGAGATAGGACGCCCGTGTTAATTGTTGCGCACGTAAAAAATCCCTTGGCAGTTGGAAATCGAAAAAGAGTAGCCTAACGGCGCTGCCCGGGCAAAATTTCGAGTTAAAAATCTACCCAAAGTATTTTCAGGATCCTCGGCCGGTGCTACGATCGTGCACTGAGCTGAGTTTCTCCAGACTCAGATTTGAGTTAGGAGGAGAACGGAGCACTTATGGGTTGCACCCGTGTGCCGTGATGTTGATCCATCGACTAAACAAACAAACAAACTAAATACACAATAGCTTCCAAATTCTATTGCACATTGTAGCGTCCAAATCATATTCTGTAACTTCCAAATCATATTCTGTAACTTCCAATTCGTATTCTATGACTTCCGTATTGCACTCTTATGTTATAACTTCCCAGTCGTATCCATAGTTCTGGGCATTCTAGCCACATCTTGGCGCTAAACAAGAGTTGTTATTCTCAGTTTTTAAAGCTCTTATAAGGATGAGAGTACTACAGACACCAAACTATGAGGCAAAGTAAGCAGTTTCGCGAGCTAGTAGTAGTGTGGATGTGTAGTAGCGTGAGCTTTTAGTAGTGTATGGACTTGTAGTAAGTAGTGTTAATTTCCTACACCCTCAGACTGTTCATTGTGAAATATCCTCCATTCACAAGTTCGATAAACACGCCATTCTTATCGTTCCCGACTGCGTTATTGTATTATCTCAGTTGCTTCCCTTCGACAAGAAAAGAGTGTTCTGAGAATAACAACAGGGCCAGGGAAAGGACTCCACAAACATTTGATATTCAGTAATTGTATGCTGTTTATAAACGTGATTTACATATCTATTCCATTCAGCCTTTCATAAGAAGGTTATGCATAGGCTTCTTGTTTATATTATTGATCACGTCTCTTCATGGTTTCCGCTTTTCGTTCAGCGTCTTGTAATTTCAATTATTCTTCAAATGTTAATGGATATAGATTATAACGGTCTGGAGATAATGGTGCTGCGGGAAGTGATCAGAGAACACGACTCCGAAGAAAGGTTATAAGAACACATAATCAGACGGCTACTGGGACCGTTGGTATTGCGACACTTTGCTGGCTGTTGAAAATGAAGAGGGAACACGTTATGGACAGGAGTGCTGTGATAGGGTAGGGTACTTGACTCGACATAACTCACCTCTTCAGTTATTGTGAAGTCATTGGTATTAATTGTGGTCATGGGGAGGCACAGAATGGGTAGGCACAGAATATGAAGACACACAAAGAAGAAACCATGGTAGCATTGTGGCCAGACGCTCGCCTGCCGTACCAGAGATCAAGAGTTCGATCTACATTTGGGTAGATTATAATCTAACCGAGACTCCCGGGTTCCCCGTGTCTAAAATGGGAACCAGGACATGTCTGTGGAAAGTAAAGGCGATCACCATAATATTGATCAAATTACCCACAAGTGCCTGATTGGCCTGTGCACATGTCTATCAACGGATATCCTATGCGCCTTAAGAAAGCAACCAATCAGGACACAAGTGAAACCAATTCGTGGATACAACACTGCCCACATGGGGACAATGAAAATAAAACTGCCCATTAGTTTTGGAGCTTACAAATAAGGGAGGAGGCGGACTTTGTGATTAGTGGACTGGCTAACTGCCACCAGCTCCGTGAAGAAGGGAGACCGCCTTGCCCCTTTCTTCTTCTTTCGCTCTTTTTCTGTCTCTGTTCCTTGCTTGCTCTTTTTCGATTTTCTCCCTCTCTCTCTCTCTCTCTCTCTCTCTCTCTCTCTCTCTCTCTCTCTCTCTCTCTCTCTCTCTCTCTCTCTCTCTCTTCTCTCTCTCTCCCCTTCCTGTTAGTCTCTCTGTGTCACCCCCTCCCAGCAGTCACCATTTTGCTACAACTCGGTACTACTTCCTTAAGGTTGCCTTGCCCTCTCCTCCCTGTTTCCATATTTCTCTTCCTGTTTCGTCCTTCCTCTGTCGCTTGCTTGGTCTCTTTCGCTTTTCTCTCTTCTCTCTTTCGCCCTCTTTCTTCTTGCTTGTACTCTGTTGTTTGTTCTCTCTCTCTCTCTCTCTCTCTCTCTCTCTCTCTCTCTCTCTCTCTCTCTCTCTCTCTCTCTCTCTCTCTCTTGCCTGCTTGCTTGTTCTCGCATTCGATTTTTTCGCGTTAGTTGTTTCTTACTTTCGTTATTTCTCATTTTCATTATATTTCTCTTGTCTGCCCGTGGTCTCTCTTCGTGTTTGTACTCTGTCGCTTGTTTTCGTCTCTCTCTCTCTCTCTCTCTCTCTCTCTCTCTCTCTCTCTCTCTCTCTCTCTCTCTCTCTCTCTCTCTCTCTCTTCTTCCTCCTCCTCTCACTCGCTTGCTCTGTCTTCATCCTCTCACTCGCTTGCTCTTCTTGCGCTTCTCTCTCTCTCTCTCTCTCTCTCTGTCCAGTTAGTATCTCTGCGCCCCCTCCCCTACCTGTTCCAATCCTTATCTTTTGTCTCCCGCCCCGCCCGCAGCCTTTTTTTCTTTATCTTCCTTTTCTCCCGAGCACTCTAGAAAATAAGTGTTGCGGCCCCTGGCGCATTGATTGAATACAAGCAGTCCATTAAAATCTGCAGCAAGAAGGGGGAAGGGCAGCGTGGAAGATCTGGCAAGTGAGAGAAAACTACAGGACAGGATTGTTCCGGAAGTAGGCTAATCGATTTGCTAAGAGCGCGGATTCAAGGAACCAAGACAGCGCCATATTTAGACGTGGTGAAGATGGCGGAAACTTCATTGAAATATTGACGTTGTAAAACTAACGGTCGACGAATGTTGGTGGTTTGGAAACACGGCGAGCGGCTTTGAAAGTTGGACTGGATGTGATCTGTGTATTTTCCATGAAGAAAACACGCGTCGGTGATGGTAGTCATGTAAAATCATGTGCAATGCTGGGCGGTTACAGTTCGCCAGCTCACAGGATCATTGGTGTCTTGCATCAGATCTTGTTTCTTGTCCAATAATATACACAAATATACCACAATTCCACTGCTATTAATTTCTCAGCTTGTCTGTTTTTGTCCATGTTAAATGCATAATAATAAATGCACCTCAGCACTCTTGTTTCCACGACAACAGGCAGCTTTTTAAAATTGGTGTCATCATTGGACTGGTTTATCACCGACCAGAACCATCAATGAAATACCGGTGATATGTACTGACACCTTACCGCAGTGACAGACAATAGTTCTCATCTCATCATGTTCCTCTTGTACCTTGCGGTGTCGAGGCGAAGTATAAACTTCGTGAGAGTGCCCGGTTATGGGCTTCGTATATCGACATTCCCATGGATTCTGTTATTCCCTCCGTCCAGCGTTTACGTGGTCGGCCTCTTCCTCTGTTTCCATCTGGTCTGTACGTCATTGCTTGTTGTGGCATGCTGTTGACTGGTAGCCTACTTGCATGGCCAAACCATTTGACTTGCTGCTTTCTAATAAAATCTAGAGCAGCTTTAACCCCCACTTTAGTCCTGATTTCTTCATTTCTGATCTTATCTCTTCTTGATACGTTGAGTATTCTTCTCAGGAACATCATTTCTGTTGTTGTGATTTTTCTTTTCTCTTTTTCTGTCATTGTCCAGGTTTGGCATTGGTAGCACAGAGTTGGTAGGAAGATTGTGTTGTAAAGTGCTTTCTTAGTAGTTATTGATACATGTTTGTTCTTTAGTATTGGTGCCATTTGTCCAATGAGTTGATTTGCCTTATTGCACCTATTTTCGATCTCGTCTTCTGATCTGCCATTTGATGATATTATACTTCCTAGGTACTTGAAGCTCTTTACTTGTTTCAAGGGATGTTCGTTTAGGTGAATTGTTGCTGTTTGTTCTTCTTTAGTTATAGTCATTACCTCTGTTTTGCTTGTGCTAATTTTCATGTTATGTTCCCTACACATTTCGTTTAGGACTATTCATGTGGTCTTGTAATTCAGCTTCTGATTTTGCTATTAGTGCTTGGTCGTCCGCAAACAGGAGTTCTCTAATGGTTAGATTTGCAGATGGTTCTTCTTCTGTGTTCTCGTCATGCGGTATTCTTGCTGTCTCTGCTTGGCTGGTTTCTTTACATATGTTGTCTATATATGTTATGAACAAGAGAGGGGACAGGACACAACCTTGTCGTACTCCAGATCTTATGGTGAAGGGTTCTGAGTGTCCTCCAGTTGCTCTCACTATGCATTCACTGTTGTCGTATAAACTTCTACATAGGTTTGTTAGATGTGTACTCACTCCATATTGTTTAAGGATTTCCCACAGCTTGTTTCTATCTACCCTATCAAATGCCTTTTCTTGGTCAACAAAGGCTAAGTAGAGTGTTTCATTGAATTCAATTGATTTTTCTATAAGTTGTCTAAGAGCAAAAATGGCGTCTGTGCATCCTTTGTTTTTCCTAAATCCAAGCTGCGTTTCGCTTAGCTGGGGTTCTAAAGTAGTTCGTAATCTTTTTTCAAGAATTTTGCAAAATATTTTCCCAGTATGACTCAACAGTGAAATGCCTCTGTATTGTGTGCAATCTCTTTTGCTGCCTTTGTTTTTCCAAATTGGGATAATTATGGCGTTTCCCCAGTCTCGTGGTGTCTGTTGTTCTACCCAAACATGGTTGAATAGTCTATGTAGCCAAGCTGTTCCTACTTCCCTTGCTGCTTTAATTAGTTCATTTGGTATTTCATCCTGCCCTGGTGATTTGTTCAATGGGGCTAATCTGATGGCTTCTATAATTTCTTCTTTTAGTATGTCTGGTTCTAGTTCCTCGGTGACATCTGTGTAGGTCTCTTGAATTCCTGTGACATCTGATGGGATGTTGAGAAGTTGTTCGAAATACTGCTTCCATCTTATTAGGATGTGTTTTTGTTCACTTATTGGTTCTCCATTTTCGCTGTTAATTATTTCAGTTGGGTCAAAGGGTACTCCTCTGGTTCGCATTGCACTTATCTTTTTGTAGAAGTTTCTGGTTGCCTCCTTGTAGTTTTTATTTAGGGTTTCTCCATACTCTTCCCAGTCTTTCTGTTTTTCCCTCTTTACTATTCTACTCACATGTCTTCTCGATATTCTGTATTCTCTGTAATCACATTCCTGTTTGCTCTTCAACCACTTTTTATATTTTTCCTTTTTGTCTTTTACCGCTTTCTTTACTTCTGGGTTCCACCAACTTGTTATTTTCTTTATCCGTGTTTTGCGTTTTTTCGTGGTTCCGCATGTTATTTTTACAGACAATAGTTATTGTGCTTTAAAACCATAACCTCCCAACAGCAACAAAGCCTTGGCTGAATTGTAGAGACCATGTGTTCTCTATGAAGCATGATCCCTTTCTCGGTTTGTCTTGTTTACTCCAGAGGAAAGGTAACACCAATACAACCGGAGCAGAACAAGCTGCTGGATCAGCAAATTAATGTTGTTGCTGTCCGCCTGGAGGAGCTTAAATCCTAGACCAGTTGCCGACCAAGGCTTAGGGCATGGTCTGCTTTGCCATAATATGTAGTCTTTAGGTTGAATTTCCTCACAAGGATACGGTTTGTACCCTCCCTGTATTTCCTCGCACCAGGGCATGGCTTGTACCCTCTCAATTGCGGTCTCCACCCCAAGCTTTTTGTCACAATGTGGGATGTCGTGTTTGGTGAGCGCCGCCCATCATTCGGGGCTAACAAATAAACAGGTAGTACCGCATAGTGCCTTACGGTAACTAAGTCATATCTGACTGGGTCCTGACTGTGGCACATCATGTGCTGTGTGTACAGTGCAATAAATTACTTAAATATACCTTAACCCAATGAATACAGTGTACCCAAACACGCCATGCAGTTCTCCTGTCTAGAATACTAACGTTGTCTTAGTTAACGTGCATATCTGCTCCACATAAGTTTGTCATTTACTGCCTACATATATAGTACCTTGATGTGTATGGCAGGGGGCAGGTCTTGAGCCTGAGGAATTAAGGCCGCCTGGCTAGTGCAGTCGCCACGAACTGTACTCCACATAACCGCGAAAATAAACACACCTCCTCAACAAGACAAGCCAGGAGAAAAACAAGCCAGAGGAAAGATCCCCACGCACAGAAATCAGTATTACCGTCATTACCGTTAGCTTCTCCGGCGATTGTGCCTTCCAGGGGGACATAATCACTTTGCCAGCAGCGTATCCAGTTTCCCCGAAATTGGCCCCTGTAGATGTGCACAACACTGCGTTCTTTGTGAAATAATGTGAGGCCATATCGATCCCTAAATATGTAACGTAGATTGATTTATGAGTGGAAGACAAGGGAAGGCCAGAATCTGCACGCATAGGGAGTATGCATTTATCTTGCAGGAATGTCTTTCCCTCTTATGTACTAAAAAGGCTCTTTTACTGCACTCGGTTATCTAACTTAGGTTCTCCAGCTTTCTCGCATATAACATACAGCAGTACGTCAAGATAGTGTTTGACACCCGTTGTACCGATTGGGGGTGGGGTGTTTAAGATGTACGTGTACCAGAAATCCCACTATTGTTTGTGAGTTAAAAGTTAGTTGCAGATCCTTTACAGGACTTCACAGTCAACTCCAGCATTATTTGGCTGTTTATGATTCCCGGACGACTTTACCTTCAGTCGTTTGCCATTGCTTTCTACTTTGTGGGTAGGATTTTGAAATGTTGGCCGGACAGCCGCCTGTACGTCCTGGCGTGTTCGATCTCCAGCGACCGAGGGGATGTTTTTTTTTTTAAAACCCACGCCCGGATTCTCAGAGTTGTACGCTATTGTACGAAGAGGTTAGACGCCCGTTGTATTACCCTAGGATTCGGAGGTAGATGGAGTGGGAGAGGTGGGGATATAATTCAACCCGGATCTGCATGATTCAGGGTTGGGCACCTTACCCTGTACGCCACTGCGCCCAACAAGATCCCGTAACATGAATAGGGCTTCAGAACACCCGCAGACACTCACGCTGAACAGGGGCCCGACACCCACCCCTCAAATCGGGCACACACACGACGACAACCACCACCACCATCGCTAGACACCCCTCTCTCTCCCGCTGCTCCCACACACACCCACCCCTCGCGTATGTCCCGTTAATCAGGCCCTAGCGGACATAAAGATATACGCCAGCTTCTTTAGAAAAATGCTCAACACAAACCCATTAAATAATATTTTAAAACATGTCTGTGGTGAGTGCTTGTTGCAATCCGTCTGTGTATTTCGCAAAACATCTTGCTTGTTAATAAATTTGCTTTAAGTAAATCATCATTTAATTGTCAGGCGGTAGTTGTTATTGATTGAGCGGCGCTCTGGTTTCCGCCTTTACAGTTCATTTCGGCATGCGGTTATTGTGCTTGCAAGTATTGATTCGCATTTTTATGGTTTTAAATATTTAAAATGTATTTAAGTAGTTGTCATTATGTGCTTTGCAGATTAGCGTGGGCTGTTATGATTGGCCATCTAACACGATCACCAGAGTTGTGGATCAGCTCTTGTCTCCTTGTCTCGGTTATACACTTTGTCGTCCAGTCATCTATATATTTATCTCTCTGCCTTCCCCTTGTTCTTTCCCCTCTCAATCTTGCCATTTGTCATTAAGTTTCCTGTTTATTTCTTCTCATAACATGCATTAAAAATGCTTGGCTGTGTACGTCTAATTTCTCTAATCAGTTGACGGTTATTATTATTATTTTGTTTTTTAGGACTTGCTTATTGGTTTTTCTGTCTGTCCATGGTATTTGCAATTTCCTCATAAACCACATTTTCACTGCCTTGATGTTTCTCTGCTTGTGTGCTTATTGTCCTCGGTTCACATGCCTGTAACAGGCCCCACGTAGCACGTCAGCACTTCGGTGAAATTGACATCAGTAGTTCAGCTTGCATTATCATCATCATGTGCCATACCTATAAACCACAGGCGTCATGTTTCGCCATCCTACACCATAAAAAGTTAGTTGCATATTCTTTACAGGACGTCACAGTCAACCCCATAAATTGTTGGCTGTTTTGATATCTTGGCAAATTTCCTTCAGTAGTTTGCCATGCTTTCTGAACGACCGGCACTCATGCCATTTTATTTTTAAAAAACCAACACAAGGCGGTCTGCAGCTGTTTCGAACGCGGTATGCGGGATTACTAACCCTAGCCACGGAGTCGACTTATCACCATCGAACTGAAATAAGCTAATATGCATTGCTTGTATAATAATAATAATAATAATAATAATAATAATAATAATAATAATAATAATAATCACTGAGTTACGTTGCACGCTTTCGTTAAGCCCGTGGCTCAGTACATCTGCCATTTTTCTGGTTTCTGACAAGCCATGTTTTCGGACTTTCTCTATCCTTTGACTCGCCAGTCTACCCAAAAGACAGTAGGGTTGTATCGGTTCTTCTGGTCCCTACGGCCTGACCTGTCCGAGACATGGAGTGCTTTGCTATTCTTGGCAGAGCCTTTGGTGCCCATGGGAAACACAAGCCCGTCAACCACGCGGTGTAAAAAAAAAATTACATGTCATTTGCATGACACAGCGATCAACTGTCTATGTCATATGTCGTCTACTGCCTATAGTACCTTGCGGTATAGGACAGGGACAGGATTTAAGGCCTCCTAGCTAGGACAGTCACCGCGAACTATGCAGGTTAAGGATTTTATTTTGTTAACAACAACCCATTTTTGACTCTGAATTTTTACGTTCAGTAGTTTGTCATTGCTTTCTGGACGAAAAATCAACATCGATGTACAACTTGACGTGCATATGGAATGATTCCGCTGTTTCGTCATCAACGCACCGGAAGTTTCAGTGCTAGAGTGCTGTTATCCATTCGACTACAGTGAAGTCTCTGGATCAACATTATTGTACACAACATAATGATTATTACCCATTTATAACTTCGAACTCTGCGCTGCAGTTCTTCAACATGCAGGCTTTGGGAGACCCCTGTTACAATTATTCTTTTTTTTTTTTTTTTAATGTTGCACATCCCTGACAGGACGTTGCTGTCAACACCAGCATTTTTCAGCTGCTGTTGATGTACTAGGCAAGTTTTACCTTCAGTAGTTTGTCATTGCTTTCTGAACGACCGGCTCCCATACCAACACGTTATAACACAACGCGACAGGGTCTGCTGCACAAATCTCGGTCGTAGCTGAGTTTCGAACGCCTGGTAAGCGGCTCACGAACCACGTTCGCAAGCCTTTGGCTACGGAGACCGGCTTACTAATATTATCCATGCATATATTAACTCGGGGCCTTCATAATTCCTCTTACTCATTCCTCTTCTTCATTCCTCATACGAGGGGAGTGCGCCACAACATGCACTTTAAATTTCAAGGTGTCCTACAAGGATAAATAAAAGATTTTATGCAAGCAAATTTTAAATGGAAGCATAAATGCAAGCAAAGGATAACTGAAAGCATACAATAAAGCAAAGGATAACTGAAAGCATAAATGTAAGCAAAAGATAAATGAAAGCATAAATGTAAGCAAAGGATAAATGAAAGCATAAATAAGTGCCAGCAAAGGAGAACTGAAAGCATAAATGCAAGCAAAGGATAAATGAAAGCATAAATGCAAACAATGGATAAATGAAAGTATAAATGCAAACAAAGGGTAACTGAAATCATAAATGCAAACAAAGGATAACTGAATGCATAAATGCAAGCAAAGGATAAATGATAGCATAAATGCAAGCAAAGGATAAATGATAGCATAAATGCAAGCAAAGGATAAATGATAGCATAAATGCAAACAAAGGATAAATGATAGCATAAATGCAAGCAAAGGATAGATAGCATAAATGCAAGCAAACTATAACTGAAAGCATACGTGCAAGCAAAGCATAAATGAAAGCATACGTGCAAGCAAATTATAACTGAAAGCATAAATGAAAGCAAAGCATAAATATAAACATACATTCAAGCAAAGGATACATGTAATCATAAATGCCAGCAAAGGATAAATATAAACACAAATGCAAGCAAAGGATAAATGATGCATAAATTGAAGCAACGGATAAACGAAAGCAAAGGATAACTATTATTAGATCAGCACTTGATTGGTGGTGTAATTCACAATACACCGGTCGATTTTACCTCCTGGGAAATGTGTTGCTTCTCAATTTTAGGCTAAGCCGACCTGGCAGCCCAGGGTATATGGTGCTAGGGTATTTTGTTAAGAGGCAAAGAAAATGCCTAAGGATGCATAGCAAAAGCAAATGGCCTATGTTTAATAAAGAAGAGCTTGTCATATGACACCCAACATCAACAAAGTCAACACCACAACAAAGTCTAAGAATGGAGGTGGATGCGATTACTGCAGCTTTCCGCTGGTTGAAGAACAAACTGTATACGTGTGTTGTGATTGTAAATGATTCACAAAGCATGCTAGCAAAGGTGAGGACTGGCAGGCTTCGTACATAATGGCATGTATCGATTCAGAGGTCGCAGGTTGTGAGCATTTGCTGAATCATTTCTCCAGGACACTTTTGTATGGCTGGAAATAAACAGGCAGACACGTTGGCTGGTGCCCTATCATTAAGGGGTGATTTGATGCATGATAAGGCAGATGAGGTGAAAGCCCTCTGGGAGAATGTGAATAATGCAGAAGAACAGATAGACCATCATGGTCTAGAGCAGTTGTTCTCAACTGGTGGGGAATCCCCTCCCCCAGGGGGAATTTTAGGGTTTCTGGTGGGGGGGGGGGGGGATTTAGATTATTTCAAGATCACGTTAATATAAGAACCGATTACTTGATATTGTTTTTCCTTCCATACTTTACGGTTCTGTACTTGCCTCTCTTCTGAAATTCGTTTTATAACGTAAGCAGACCCGCAAATCACGGTTTATGTAGACGCCTAGACTTGTTCTAGTATGTGTTAATAAATTTTGCTTCAACTTTTACTATACTGTGTGGGGAGGGGGGTAGTTATAGGGAGGAAATACGAAAGGGGGAATGCCGTTCTGAACATATGGTGAAGGGGTGCATGGGCCAAAAAGGTTGAGAACCACTGGTCTAGAGAGAATGCGGCAGCAAGGGGTAGTCGGAAGCTCGGGTCGACGGTAGTCGTCTCTCAGATGTAAAGCCTGACGGACATATAATCAGATTGCAACGAGCACTATTATTATTTGAACGCTTCGCTGGCTGTTGAAGTTGTGTAAGCGCTTATGGGAATGCCCCGAGTGCAATTATGCCGGTACTTGATCCAACTCAACATAGGTTATAGACCAATTCACACTGTGAGTGATGTGGTCAGTATCACTCCGCCTGCCTTTATATAGTGCCAGATACTCATATTAGAGTGGGTCAGCCTGGAGGTTAGAGATCAATGTTAAACATTCGAATCGGCTCTAATGGTTTGAACTCGAGACCATTGGGCTGAGAGGCGAGTATCTAGCCACTACACTATGGCGGTTACCATTAAAATGATGCGCTACAGAGTAATATTTGAGTGGAAGCGTCTAAGAGGAAATGAAACTTAATATGAGCGGATAGCACCAAAAGAAGCCAGAAGTAACGGCTGCAGTAGGATATAACATCATATAACAATATATAATAAAACTAGTTAAGTACGCACGAGTTAGGCATACCAAACAGATTTTAATTTCTACGAAACGATGTATGAACGAGGACGTGAGTTGCAACGTGAAGATGCGTTGCTGAAAGTGTTGAGGATTTTTTGTTTTTACAGTGGACACTCAATGCGGAGACGAAAATTGCCACAGAGAAATAGTATGGCCGGGAAAAAGGGTGAGGTTAGGGGAATGTCAGCGTCTTCAGAGCAATATGGAGGGACACAGAGAGAGAGAGAGAGAGAGAGAGAGAGAGAGAGAGAGAGAGAGAGAGAGAGAGAGATTCAATGGGGGGGGGGGGGGGAAGTGGGGGGGGGGGGTGTTCGGAGATTTTAATTGAAAGCAAGATTTAGGTCAGAAGGATCGAACCGGTAAAGAAATCTGAAAGATCTCCCGGGTCAAAGACATTCCTTGTCTCTCAGCCGCAGACTTGCCTCTCCTCTGACAGCGCCAAAGCCACACGTCTGGGTTAAAATTGTTGGGAGGAGGGTGAGAGTAAGGAGAGATGGTGAATTACGGCGTATTTTCATTTGATCAGTCTGCAGGGCAATCCGATCTAGGCCCCTGAAAGCTTCGGGGAGAGGGGGAATTCTGACTACAGATGGGAGCAAGTCGTGCTGGCACGGTTGGATTCTGTCTGGTTCTCGTGCAAGCTGTTTCTGTTATGTTAGACGTACTACACGTTAACGAATTCATTGATATAGGTCAGCATGGCCGAATAGATAAGAACGCTTGTTCTGAAACATCCGGTGTGCTGATGCCGAGGTAAGGAATTCAGTCCTTCTACACCGGACAGTTGGACTAAAATGCTGTCCCTGTCTTCCTTGACTTCATCATCATCAAGTGCCCTGCCAGCTTGTGTAGGCGTTCATGTCTCTCCACAGATCTCGGTCTTTGGTGTTACTGGATCAACTCTGCTGATTATATTCCTCCATGCCACCGTCTCAATCCATCCAGCATCATTTCTCTTGGTCTTCCTATTCTTCTCTTCCCCTCGATCTTTCCGGTTGTCACGATGTTATCCAACGCCTCTCTTCTCATCGCATGACCTAAGAAAGCTGTTTGTCTCTTTCTTATTGTTGTATATAATGTTCCAGATTCATTAGCCTATTTCAGGCAGTCGTTGTTAGTTACTCTGGTAGTCCAAAGAATTCGCAACATTCGTCCCAGGAATGTAATACTGTTCTTCACTACTTTCCAGTTTTATTTTCTTTCTGTCTCTTTCTTATTGTTGTATATAATGTTCCAGATTCATTAGCCTATTTCAGGCAGTCGTTGTTAGTTACTCTGGTAGTCCAAAGAATTCGCAACATTCGTCCCAGGAATGTAATATTGTTCTTCACTACTTTCCAGTTTTATTTTCTTTCTGGTTCTTCTCATTGTAATTCTGATTAGAAGCTTAGTGATATTGTTTCTGAGGTTAATTGTGGACCCAAATTACGAGTACCTCTGATGTCGGAGTGGGTTCGCCTGACACTGTTAATAGGGAAAGCTAATCCACACGCAAAATTCAGTCCAGCACTATTATTAGTGGTAATATGTGTTTTTCTTTCGCGCTTTATCGCCCTTAGGGACATAAACCCTTAACTGTAATTCTTTTGCCAGTCTCTTTCTCAGTTTTGTTTGCCGTGTGGATTCCAGAAAAGGGACTTTATAATTGATAGTCTCAGGTTTTCTCAATACGTTATTGCCTCTTCTGTCTTCATTTTAATTACTTATTAAGTAGTATAGTCTATAGTATATTGTCTACTGGTGTGATTTTCATTACTTTACCAAAGGATGTGTTCTACTATTTCATTTTTATTACTTCATCAGACGATCTGTTCTACTGACATTATCTTCACTATGTCACCATATTGTGTGTTCGACTTTTATATTCTATAGAATGTGTTCTACTCTCACCATTTCACTATAGAATGTGTTCTACTCTCACCATTTCACTATAGAATGTGTTCTACTCTCACCATTTCACTATAGAATGTGTTCTACTCTAATCATTTCACTATAGACTGTGTTCTACTGTCATCATTTCACTATAGAATGTGCTCTACTGTCTTCACTTCACTATAGAATGCGCTTTACTGTCATCACAGTCCTTACTTCACCATATACTTTGTGTTTTACTGTCGTCATATTCATTACTTCACCATATAATTTGTGTGTTTTACTGTCGTCGTATTCATTACTTCACCATATAATTTATGTGTTCTAGTATCCTCATATACATTATTTCACCATAGAATGTGTGTTTTACTGTCGTCATATTAATTACGTCACCATATAATGGTTGTTCTACTGTATCATATAATTTGTGTGTTTTACTGTCGTCGTATTCATTACTTCACCATATAATTTATGTGTTCTAGTATCCTCATATACATTATTTCACCATAGAATGTGTGTTTTACTGTCGTCATATTAATTACGTCACCATATAATGGTTGTTCTACTGTATCATTACTTTACTGTTGTGTGCATTTTATTATCATCTTTTTAATTACTTATTCTCCCTCCCCCACCCTCTCCCATAGCGGTGAATGCTATTAAACCACCAGGTCGATTACTTCCTTTGTGTCGGTATTCTTGCAAGTGTGTCCAATTTTTTTCTTTCTTTGTACTCCCCTCCTCCCATGTTTTGGGCGGCTTTGTATTTTATGTGTTCAAGCAGTTATTCACGTTCCGTTCATTGTGAGTCACAGTCCATCGACCAGGACACTGATACATAAAACCATAATACCAATTGCATTCGCGTCCTTCCCCCATGCAACGCCACCCCTTCCCCCTCCCCTCTCCCCCTCCTCTGGAACTACTGTTTTATCTATTTTTATTCCTCGCTATTTTATTTTTTGTCCCTCTAACCGCGGTCATCGATTTCTGTCCGAGACACCGCCCGATTCTCCCTGGCCGGGACGAGCGAGTCACGCAGGCACACCCGAGACTTCCCATACAAAACCGTCCGCCGGTGATGGGGGAATTTTTACCCCGCGGCGTCAACTTGCTGCCTCCGCTGCCTGTTGCCATTTGGAGAAGGGGCACTTAACTGATAGGGACCGACCGACCGAGTGTATCATGCGGCAGTTGGTGATGCCAAACACGTAATACTCTCCATCATTCAGTCTGTGATCTTCAAATTCATGGTACTGTGCGAGGGTAACACCGTGTTTCGTTTAATTATCGTGTTTTATGTTGTGGAAATGTGTTTCATTTAGTGTATTTTCAAGATGCGTCTGTTTATATTAAGTTGTTTTAAGGAAGTGGTTGTGATTTTGCGTCTTTATATTGATCATTTATTTATGCCTGTTGCTGTTCTCCCTCTTTCTGTTGATTTTCGTGTAAATACGCATGCCTTTCTAATTTCTTCCCCGAAGAGTCTCGTAATAATAATAACACATTATTTTTTCAGTTATGAATTGATTGATTGGCAATAACGAATTTATTATCCGTGGTGTGTTTCAAATAACCAACTACCAACTATTCAATTAAATTAGTAGCAGTATTCTTCTATAGACAACTTACGACTGGAATGAAGTTTTTAGTAATTTGCTGTTTTATAAATTTGACCAGCAAGGCTTCCCATATTTTATGTGACATGAGGTGATGGACATGGGGACATTGCTGTTTAGATTGTATATTTGTTATATTACTGGCCGTGATTAGATTACATTCTGTTCAACATGTAAGATTATATGTCATACACATGTCAAATTATGTTATTGATTGTCATTAATTGTCATATTGTGTAATGCAGCTGGCAAATTACATGTCATTCAGCTGTAGGACCATATGTCACACACGTCTTACAGCTGTCAGACTGTCATACACTTGTCATACAGCTGTCAGACTGTCATGCACATGTCAGACTACAAGTCAGACTACATGTCATACACATGTCAGACTACATGTCATTCAGCTGCCATACTCATGTTAGACTACATCTCATACACATGTCAGACTACATCTCATACACATGTCATTCAGCTGTCAGACTACATGTCATACACATGTCATTCAGCTGTCAGACTACATGTCATTCAGCTGTCAGACTACATGACATACACATGTCAGATTACATGTCATTCAGCTGTCAGACTACATGTCATAATACATGTGATTCAGCTGTCAGACTATATGTCATGCAATATGATTGTGTAGCATACGTGTTAGATGTGTGACATATGTATTATTGTTGTCCTGTCAGATACAGTGTCATGCAAATGCCAGATTAGGTGTCATACACGATGCAAGACCGATATACGCCCTAATAAATAACTGTGTTGCGTGTCATAAAACATGTCATTCTTGACAAATGTATGATTTGTCAGATTACACACAATACAACTGTCAAATTACTTATCATGCAACTGTGAAGTAACACGCCCTATAAGATGTAAGATCAGTGACATATGTATGATTACAGAGCTGCCAGATTACGTATATACACAGTGTAAAGGTTACATAACATACACCATGTATAGGTCACATAACATATAACATATACAGGTCCATAACATACAGCATGTACAGGTCACATAACAGACATCATATACAGGTCCATAACATACAGCATGTACAGGTCACATAACATACACCATGTACAGATCACATAACATACATGTACAGGTCACATAACATACATCATGTACAGGTCACATAACATACATGTACAGGTCACATAACATACATCATGTACAGGTCACATAACATACATCATGTACAGGTCACATAAACATACATGTACAGGTCATATAACATACATGTACAGGTCACATAACATACATGTACAGGTCACATAACATACATCATGTACAGGTCACATAACATATATGTACTGGCCACATAACATACATGTACTGGTCACATAACATACATCATGTACAGGTCACATAACATACATCATGTACAGGTCACATAACATACATCATTTACAGGTCACATAACATAATCATGTACAGGTCACATAACATACATGTACAGGTCACATAATATATATGTACTGGTCACATAACATACATGTAGAGGTCACATAACATACACTATGTACATTTACATATATACATTTACATGTACAGGTTACATAATAGACACTATGTACATTTACATATATACATTTACATGTACAGGTTACATAATAGACACTATGTACATTTACATGTACAGGTTACATAACATACATACAAAATGTACAATTAAGCCCATGTGTAAGATTACAGAGGCCTGTCATTTGATGTATGGATGGCCTAAAATGTTGCATGGCAGAATGTCATCAATCTAATTGACTGAAACCACACGGGACTGAGATCTGTGGAGATACCAATGCGGTGCCTTGACCTTATTTGGCAAGAGGCATCTTCCTCCCCCCCCCCCCCCCCACTCTCTTTCTCTCTCTCTCTCTCTCTCTCTCTCTCTCTCTCTCTCTCTCTCAATGCCATTGCTTAAGACAAACAATCCTTAGAATACCATTGGTTAAGACAGAAACATTTCTTAGATTGCTATTGGTTAAGTCTAACAATTCTTAGAATGCCATTGGTTAGACTGAAACAATTGTTGGAATGGCATTGGTTAAGACGTAAACAATTCTTAGAATATCAATGGCTTGGACAGAAACAATTCTTAGAATACCATTGGTTAAGACAAAAACAACTCTTGAATGCCATTGGCTAAGAGAGAAACAATTATTAGAATACTATAGGTTAAGACAGAAACTTCTTAGAATACCATTGGTTAAGAAGAAAAAAAAAAAAAACAAAGAAACCAGTTCTACAAGATCTGAACACCGAAGAAAACTTATTCTGTACACCATTTGTAAACAGATGTAGTAATTAACATACATGTATGTACATATCTGAAAACTTCTCTGGCCACATTCTGTACACTTTTTGTAAACTGTTCTAGTTAGGTACACATTATACATGTACACATTTTAAAATAATGGCCAGATGGTAATATTTTAAAACAGACACACCAGAACAGAGAAATAAACAGACAACCAATTCTCTCTCTCTCTCTCTCTCTCTCTCTCTCTCTCTCTCTCTCTCTCTCTCTCTCTCTCTCTCTCTCTCTCTCTCTCTCTCTCTATCTCTCTCTATCTCTCTCTCTCTCTCTCTCGTGTGTGTGTGTGTGCGCGCGTGTGTGTGCATGCTAGCAACTTATCACCTGTGAACAGATTCCCCACCTGTCACTCACACCGCATGTAATATTCATCGCTGCTCTGCATTACCCCTGCCCGTCTCTTACTCACCCCCACTTGACTGACATTACTCACCCTTTCTTTGTCTCACCTGCTTCCTGGATACACCAGGTTCCTTTATTTTACCTCAAACAACAGGACAATGCCGTTACACAGGTAAGCTATTGATCCCGGCAATCGTTGGTTGTCAGGGCGTCGGTTGAGAGCTGCCTCCTGAGAACAAGTTAATATCGCATTGGTTTGCTCATCTGGGAGGAACGGTTCTCTGCCCGGCCGGTTTGAGGCCCTAGTGTCTGTGTCATATTTAATTGATTTCTACGTTTGTGTTGGTTGGCTAGCTATTTGGTAGATTAGCTAGTTAGTAAGTATTTTAGCTAGTATGTTTCTTGGTTATTAGGTGTCTTAGTTATTAGACTAGTAAGTAGGGGTTTGTTTTTTTTTTTTTTTTTTGCATATCCTTTACATGACATCGCTGTCAACACCAGCATCTTTCAGCTGTATATTGATTTCTTGGCAAGATTACGCTCAGTAGTTTGCCATTGCTTTCTGAGCGGCAGTTACCGATGCGATTCGAACCACTGCTGATTCTCACCGTCATCATGTTACCGACGAGAGTATACGAGATTATGGAGAAAAGTCATAACCTTCTAAGCCACGAAGCCGGCAGTAGGTTTGTTAGGTTAATTAGGAGGTTAGCTAGCTAGTACGTTTTGTTTTAGTAGCTTTGAAAGTAGATTTCTTACTTAGTTAGTAGGTTAGTTAATTAGTAGTTGGTTAGTAGTTTAATTAATTAGTATAGTTGGTTAGTAGTTTGTGTGGTTAGTAGGTTAATCGGTAGCTTAGCTAATTGATTAGTACGTTAATTTGTATTTCAGCCAGTTAGTGCATGTCATTTACAGTATAGTCGCAATCAACACCAGCATTTATTTGTTATGATTTAATGGAATTTAGTTCAGTAGTCTGACATTGTTTTCTGAACTGCACACGCAATTATACCACAGAAATCAATGCAAAGCGGGTCTGCTTCCGTAATTTGTAACCCTCACCCTCAACTCCCTGTTTCGGGGAATCACAATACTGCACGTCCCACTATATCCCTACTTCACAGCTCCAGAAGTTAACTTAGTCGACAGATTGTCCTCATTGCAGACCGAAGCATTCAGTCCACAAGAGAGACAAGAACACAGAACTGGTTCACGACTCTGGTGATCAAGATGGCGAAACATGGCCGCCCATGCTTATCGGCATGGCATGTTATGATGATGATTATTATTATTCTATTATCCAGTTATTCTAGTAATATCTACTTACAGTTGTCCTAGTAATATCTACTGTTCTGTTAATATCTACAGTTGTTCTATTAATATATTACAATTGTTCTATTAATGTCTACAGTTGTCCTAGTACTATCTACAGTTCTATTAATATCTACAGTCATTCTAGTAATATCTAGTTTTCCTAGTAATATCTACAGCTGTCCTAGTAATATCTACAGTTGTCCTAGTAATATCTACAGCTGTCCTAGTAATATCTACAGCTGTCCTAGTAATATCTACAGTTGTCCTAATAATATCTACAGCTGTCCTAGTAATATCTACAGTTGTCCTAATAATATCTACAGTTGTCCTTGTAATATCTACAGTTGATCTATTATCTACAATAGTCCTAGTAATATCTACATTTGTTCTATTAATATCTACATTTGTTCTAGTAATATCTACAGTCGATCTATTATCTACAGTCGATCTATTATCTACAATTGTCCTAGTAATATCTACAGTTAGTTAGTCACGGTTCCAACTTCACAGCAACGGGTCGTCCCCATTATGCTCCGTTCCTATGCCAGTGAATATCACACAAAACGCTCCCCACTGCCCAATGTGAAAAGTGGAAAAGACAGGAGTCTCGACAAACAACAGCCCGCACAGATACACTGTGCATAATGCCGCCGCCAGAATGTCAACACACCAGTCCCCCACGAATCTATATCTACAGTTGTCCTAGTAATATCTACAGTTGTCCTAGTAATATCTACAGTTGTTCTATTATTATTATCTACAGTTATTATATTATCTGAAAGTCAGCATGGCCGAATAGATAAGAACGCGTGTTCTTAAACATCCGGTGTGCTGATGCCGAGGTTAGGGGTTCAACCCCTACACTGGACATTTGGACTGCAATGTTGACCTCTCATCCTTTACTCTGGGGACATAAATTACACGTACCTCTGAAGTCGGAGTGACGAGGGACACTGTTAATAGGGAAAGCTAATTAATCCACGCGAAAAATTCAGTCCAACACTACTAGAAGTAGTGTGTATTGACTACGCTTGAGTTCAAAGCGAACGAGCGCCAAAATACATATTGTCTACAGCTGCTTATTATCTAGTTATTTTAGTTCATCTACATTATCTTCTTCCTCTTCAGCGTTCTGAGCCAATGAGGTTCTTTACTGCAAATACAATCCGTCTCCATTCGTCTCTCTGGTTGACCTTCTCTTGCCAGTCGTTGATTCCAAGTGCTTGTAGGTCTGTATGTATATTATCTCTCCACCGTCTTCTTGGTCTACCTCGTAAGCGAGTTTTGTTTCCCTATTATCTACAATATGACTATTAATATATAGTTATTCTAGTAATATCTACAGTACTATTCATATCTGCACAAGAGACCTGTGTTTTCTTAATACATGTTGCTACATTTGAAATTGTACGCATGACTTTTAGTAGAATGTTTATCCGGTCATGCGTGCAAATACTTATTCCTTTAGCAGACCCCTATCATCTGCAGACACCGATAGTTTTAAAGTATCGCATAGCCAAATTTCAAATAGTTAACATCAGAGCAGTGGTCTATGAAAAATAGGGGCATGATACTCGCCAGCCCAGTGGTTCTTTTCTTTGTCAAATGGCAGCCCAAGAGGCTATTCAATTTGTCTGGCGGTCACTGTGAGTCAGCACATTGCTTGGGATTTGTCCTGGGACAAACTGGCAATAGGAACTTGTACTTGTCAGGTTATTTCAGCAGCGCTCGGCTGCAACACTAAACAGCACTCTCACAACACGAAAACAGTGCATTCCCAACACTAAACAGCACAGCCACAACAGTAACCCAACAAACAACACACCAGCAACACTAAACAACACACCAACAACACTAAACAGCATACCGACAAACTAAACAACACACCCACAACACTAAAACCACAACATTAGACAACACACCTACGCCACTAAAGGCACCACACTAAACAGCACACCAACACTACTAAACCCACAACACTAAATACCACTTATAGCACCTAACAACCCTTCAAAGCACTTCATAACACCAAAGAGCACAGACACAATCCCCAGACAGAGGGGGGTCTCCTAGATAGCATTTCACAGCTCATAGACAGCACTTTCTACAACCTACAGACAGCACTTTCCACAGCTCCTAGACAGCACATCCACCTCCTCATGACAGCACATCCACCTTCTCATGACAGCACATCCCCTTCTCAACACAGCACATCCACCTCCTCATGACAGCACATCCACCTTCTCATGACAGCACATCCACCTTCTCATGACAGCACATCCCCTTCTCAACACAGCACATCCACCTTCTCAACACAGCACATCCACCTCCTCATGACAGCACATCCACCTTCTCATGACAGCACATCCCCTTCTCAACACAGCACATCCACCTCCTCATGACAGCACATCCACCTTCTCATGACAGCACATCCCCTTCTCAACACAGCACATCCACCTTCTCAACACAGCACATCCACCTCCTCATGACAGCACTCTCCACACCTCCCATACAATACTAACAGCTCATTTGCTGGATAGTAACTCCCTTACATTACCGACAGCTCATCGTACCAGACAGTCTTACGCCCGGTGCGCTAGCGGAGAAAGCCAAGTAGGCTCTAGTTATCGAACACTTTACATCGCAGCGGCTGCTGACTACTAACCACACAGGCTGCCTGGAAAGCAAATAGTGTAATCAGCCCTTGGGAAAACAATCGATGTTTGATATGAATAATAGAAAAATCTGGCATGACTGATAGAGACAGCACAGGCAGCGCACGCTTTGGGATTCATTAAATTACTGGCAGTTTCTCTCTCTCTCTCTCTCTCTCTCTCTCTCTCTCTCTCTCCCTCTCTCTCTCTCCTCTCTCTCTCTCTCTCTCTCTCTCTCTCTCTCTCTCTCTCTCTCTCTCTCTCTCTCTCTCTCTCATCGTTCTCTTTGTGTGTCACATACGCCTCTCCATTGTCTGAAGTAATTTCACTGTGGTTTCTCTCCCTTTTCACCCTTTCATTTCTCTTTTCTATGTTCTCCCCATCCACCCCCCCCCCCACCCCACACCACATAATCTATCACTTACCTGTCTGTCTGTCATTTAATTTTTGTCTGTCCGATTTTTCCTCTCTTTGTCGCTTTCCGTTTTTCGGTGTTGGTCTGTCCAGCCCCTTTGTAGTCTCTCTCGTAACACATCAGCCAGTGATGTCGATTGCTTTACGTGGGGCCGGCATTTATATGGTCAATACGCCACATATCGACGTAAACAAAATAGCATACCCATTTACACGCAGTGTGAACTATTGGGCATATACTTATGTCCTAGCTTCGACTCTGCCACTTTATGCTGTCGCTGGCCATGAACTGTGTTAGTTTACTTTTCATCCTATTTCACTGACCTTTAGAGTCCCCAAAGTTAAGGACTTTTCAGTATTTTGTTACCAGAAATGACCGCCATTTTAACCCATAATTCCTCCTCCCAAGGTCAGGCTAATCGTCAACAGCAAACAGTGTGCACTTCCGCTTTCGGATTTCTATAAATGACTTCTTTTCATTCTCTGTAATTCCCAGATTATTCCGTTATTTCTTCTTCTTTCACATTTGCTTCAGAAATTTCTTATTTCGTTTTCAGATTTGAACTTGCATTTTTAATTTGAGAGAATTGAGTTGTTCATAGTTTTGTCTTCAGCCGATGTTGTCGGGAGATGGCGATGTGCTTGGAAAGTTCAGATTAGGCCATATTTCTATGAAACATACTGTTATTATCTCTGCGGTGAAATGGTTAAGTCTGCCTGGTGCTCCGCGATTAATGGACTCAGTCATTCCGTTCACGAGTGAATTTCTTGAAGACTGATTTGGGTCGTCGCCTAATTTGCGGAGTTCGCGCTCAGTGCGATGCTTTTAACAGGCTGCCGTATGAGGGTAAACTCGGCACAGTGAAGTAGAACCGTAGCCTTTTAACCCCTTTAATACTTAACTTAGCCAGCTGAACTTCGGGGTTGCGTGTAATGTGGCCTTCTAGTTTAATCTCCGCGTTCTCAATCTGAATACTGATTATTGATTACTAGTTCGCTTCACGTTACTCTGGGGCATGTGCAGAAATTCACATATCTAGCCACATGATTACATCAGACGGAAGATGCATCACTGAGATACAGAGCAGAATAGGACAAGCAAAAACTGCATTATATCAAATGGACGTTGTGTGCAATAATTCACTCACTGTCCTTGAAAATTAGAAAAATAATTCTTGCATGTTAAATAGAGCCTAGTTTTAACACACGGTTGCGAATCCGGACAATTAGTAAACAGGTGAAAAAATCCCTGGAAGCCTTTGAGATGTGGTTTTATAAAAGAAATGCTGCATATTAATTGGACAGCCAAAATGAGCAATCAAGACGTTTCAATGAAAGCTGAGTCGCAAAGACAACTTATCACAAACATCAGAAAATTGCAGTCATCGTTTTTGGCCACATTATGAGAAGACAAAAACTGGAACGTGCTGTGACAACCGGACATATTTGCGGAAAGAGGGATTGAGGAAGACAGAGGGAGTAGATCCTTCACAATCTTGTGTCATGGCACGGAAGGGAGTCAACACACGAATTGATCCATCATGTCGGATATCGTAATTTGTGGAGAGGCATGGTCGCCCACGTCAGCCGGCAAGGCACTGGCTTATGGGTTCGCTTGTTTGAAACGAGGATAGGAATTACCAAAATTACATTCAATACAGGCAGGGGGTTGAACCCCTACACCGGACAGCTGGACTAACATGTTGGCGTCTCATACTTGACTTGGAGACGGAAAATTACAAGCACCTCGAAAGTCGGAGTGAATTCGCCTAATGGCGAGGGACACTGGTACTAGGGAACATCAGTCCTGTGCACTCCCAAGTTGTGGCAACTACTAGAGGAAGAGGCGCGTGCATGGGCTATGCTGGAGAGTCCAGCGATCGCAAAAGAAAAATACATTGAATATGAACAAAGATATATAATGTAGAGATAATCAATGAACTAACAATGAGAGCAGCTAAATGTCATTGTGCCAACGGCTTGGGACGGAGGAACGCAATTGAGAGTGTACAGGTGTGGAAATGCAAACTAAAGAGTAAATGTCATGGCAAGGACTAGGCACTGGTGTTGGACGAAGAATGACTTGAGCTATGAATCTGATTAAAGTGAGAAAGAGTTGAGCAATTCGTCGACCACACTGTCTCGCCTGAGTCCATCTGAATCCTGTGGCAAGACAAGTCAAGACGACTGGAGACGAATACAAGTGCAATAGACGACCAGAGTTCTCTACGCGCCTTGCCGAGCTTATTACGTCCCACAACGCTTTGCAGGTAAACGCCGTCTTGCCCGTTGAATCAACAGTGATTTCTTCCGCGCACTAAGCCGTTGTCGGCAACTAGTCTAGGATAAAATCTCCAATGGGCGGACAGTTTAGAGCATTGCTTTGCTGATCGGGCATCTTGTCTCATCTTCCAGACGTATTGGTATTACCTTTCCTCTGGAGTAAACTAGGCAGGCCGACAGAGGGATCATGCTGCATGGCCAACACATGGTATTTAAATTCAGCCCAGGCTTTGTGCTATGGAGAGTTTATAACTCCATTTTACAAACTATTGTCTATCCAGACGGCCAGGTGCCAGTAAAATGTTATATGTCCGTAATTACTGCGTGAAGCCGAATTGTGGACAATAAACACGCAATTAAGCTGAAAATATGCTGGTGTTGACTGCAACATCCTGCAATGGATATGCAACATTAAAAAAAAAACTACCTGTAGAGTTTTATCTCCCAGTGTTGATTCTCTGGACCAGAAGGTTTGCCTTGACATGTCCTGTTCGGGGTAGTCTTGGAGTATGTATTCGCAGCATTGTGTGAAAATCAACGCAAAGCTCTGCTCCCATATTGCCTTCGGCTGACTTTGAAGCCTATGTGTCGGAATTATAAAACAGCGTTCATTACCCCATCGCCGCAGCACATACACACACACACACACACACACACACACACAATACACACACTATTTTATAGAAAGGTGGATGGAACAGCCGTCTGTGGAGTCAGAGACAAGGTGCTCATTGATCGGTTGCAACCGTCCTGTAGCACGAAGCTGTCACTTGATTGATAAAGTGTTTGTTCGCTATGTAGAACATGCCAATTGTTAGAATTGATCTGTCAAATGTCAGTGGTGTGAACTGTAATATCTTCTTGCACTTGAGTTCTATTTGTTAACATCAGCTTGTAACACTGACAATGTGTGGTTAGAATCCTTCTGTAACATGCTAATGGAATGCTGGTCTTACACATGTGTTTTTATCCGTATGTTAATATGTGTGTATAATACTGGTACTGTGTGATTAGAATCGTTCAGTGGAATGGTGGTCTTGCACATGTGTTCCATCCATACGCTAACATCGGGTGACGTTGAAGCAGCATTGATAGACCTAGGCCCAATCCCAAATTGTCACGGTAAATCCTACCTCGAAGGTGACGTATTATTCTCCTTCTCCCTTTTCTACTCATCTCTTCTTCTTTTCCCCCTCGCCTCTTCGCCTCTTTCCCATCTTCTCCTCTTCCCCACCCTTCTGATTTCTCCTCCTTTCTCCACTTCCTTCTTATTCTTATTTCCTCGCTCATTCTTTTCTCCGCACCGTCTTAATTTCTCCGCAGCTTCTTTTTCCCGCTCATTCTTTTTCTTTTACCGCCCTTCTTCTTTCTCCGCTCCTTTTTTCTTCTCTGCCCCTACTCCTTCTTTCCATGCTGCTTCTTCACAATTCCTCGCTCCTCCTCCTCCTCCTTTCCCTTTCACCGTTCCTCCGCCTTCTCTTTTCATCTCTCCTTCGTCTTTCACCCCTACTCCTCCTGTATTCGCCCCCTTTTCTTCTTCTTCCACCTGCTGATTCTGCCCACTCACTTTTCTTATTTGTTTGAAAGTATGGACACACATTGTCGTCTTTCAGTAAACTTCATTCTGTTCAGCCAGTGTGTCGAGAAGTTAGCCCCAATGGCCGAGAAGTTAGCTCCAATGGCCGAGAAGTTAGCTCCAATGGCCGAGAAGTTAACCCCAATGGCCGAGAAGTTAGCCCCAAAAGACCGAGAAGCTAGCTCCAATGGCCGAGAAGCTAGCTCCAATGGCCGAGAAGTTAAACTCTAATGGCCGAGAAGTTAAGCTCTAATGGCCGAGAAGTTAAGCTCTAATGGCCGAGAAGCTAGCCTCAAAGGCCGAGAAGTTAGCTCCAAATGTTTGTTTTTTCTCCAGGCGGAAATGTTATCGGTGATATGCTTTCAGCGTCGCCACAAATGCACACGATTTGAACCTCGGGGAACACCTCCTCACCTCCCTTGCCAACAACCGTATGCATTATCCTTCGTCGGACCCTTATTGATGGGCATGACAACCAAACAGCCTCAGATGCATGGAAATAGCTGCGTTGTCACATTACAAAATGAAAACAACCCGACGATAGATAGAACACCAAGATTTAACCACTACTCAGAAAGCTCTGATTTATGTAAATACTCCTCGCTGAAACACACAGCACTAGCTCACTCTTTGCTTATTTCCCCCCGTCATCAGATCTGTACCTCGCATAGCCGGCTGGACTCCTGCCCCGAACTCAATATTCATGCAGGCATCTCACTTCTTGCCCTCTTGGGCAACTCGTTAAGCGACGGTAATGTTCGTAAACCCCGGACGGCAATCAGTAATGTCCCGAACACCAGAAAAGCCCAGGGTCCAGCGATCGCAAATTATTCCATGCATTGGTAATTCTGGAGCGTTCCTTCCGGTGTATGCATTTCTGACCCGAAGTCGGCTATCTCTGAACGTTATGAATAAGAATTGTGGGTAGCCATGGTTCTGTCTGTTTGTGATAGCATAATTGAAGTAGGATTTCACGGACAGAACTGGAATAGCTTCTTTTTTTCTTTCCCGCCCGCTACTTTCTCCTTTTTATTACTCTTTTGGTCGTTAATTTAAATGTTTATGGTCGTTGCCTGTATTCAAAGCAGAGATTTAGAAGTCATTTGTTCGTTGTCTGTTTCTATTTGTTATAAATGGAGTCTTTTGGATGTTAATGTATTTGTTATAAACGTGAATATAGAGCGATATCGTAACGTGAATATAGTGCGATGCGGTAACGTGAATATAGAGGAATATCGTAATGTGAATATAGAGCGATATCGTAACGTAAATATGTTTTAAAGTTAACTGTGAAGTGTTGAAATCTTTTACCCAGTCATAGCGTTACATTATTTGAGTTAAAGCGTTACATTATTTGGGTTCCGTGTTCTATTACATTATATGTTGTATTAACAGAATCTGTTAACATTAAAAGGATCATTGTCCAAAGATGGTACTGGCAATTAAATTAGAATATTACCCATAGAAGGAGATGCATAGCATTTTATGATTATGTTGCATACGCACATAAAGCTTTGTCAGTGCTGAGGAATTTGTCCACCGCGTGACTAAACTCCTACTTAATTGGACAAGACTGAAAACTTCACAGATATACGTGCGATGCCTACCGCTTCAATCGACGATGAACTGTATTTTTCGTGGCGGACTTTTGCGTTGGTATTCTGGCTATTGGGTTGTCGAGACTTCAGCTCCACTTTTCACATGGGGCAGTGAGGAGCATTTTTTGGTGATATTCACTGGCACAGGAGCGGAGAATGATGGGGCGACCCTTTGCCGTGAAGTTGGAACCTCGACTACCTAACTAAAAGTGGCATCTACGATTAAAGGAGGACATCATACTTAGTGCTTCGGCCTTAGAATAAATGCTCAACAAATAAAGCTTGGCGCAGTATGTTCTGGTTTAACAATTAACTTGCCCTCCAAGTGTTTGTCGGTTCAACCTAGACCCCCAGTGCCAGCATTGGTGATTGTCGTCTGCACGGGAGACCTACACGCACTTACATACGCTTTTCCTTCGCACGAGTCTTCCACTTTGCTTAATGAAATTGGCAGTCTTGTGAACATGTCTCCGGTAAAAGAATTACCGAATGGATGAACATCCTTGTGTTGTTAACCCAGAAATAGTCGCTGCCTGCAGCCATCAAATCAGTGAAGTCTGAGAGACGTTAGTTATTGTGTCGAGCCTGATCATTCTTGGCGTCTGCGCCTGGCGTATGCGGGTGTACTAGAGCTGGTAATATTGATAGTCACGCACGAAGGTATTCGTATTGATCTCGGCTTGGGCGCCATCTTGGCGGCATTCTGTGTTAAAGAGTGGGGGGAATCTAGTGCGGGTTCGTGTTCTGTCAGCTTTGGGGAGTTGATGGCTGATTGGAGAGTGGGTGGGGTTGAGTGGACGATGGAGATGGGAAGAGTTGATGGGGATGGGAAGAGTGGAGGATGAATAGAGGGTGGGGAAGAGTTCATGTGATTGAGTGGAGGATAAAGAGGGAAGAGTGAACGAGGATGAAGGGGAGTAGAATGATGATGAATGAGAGATGGGCATGAGTGGAGTATGGGGTGAGGGAGTGTGGATGTGGATAGTGGGAAATAAAGGTTGGATAGTGGATAGTAATATAAGAGAGTGAATGAAGAATAAGTAGATAAGGAATGGATGCTTATAGAATGGGCAGGGAGATGATATGACGCTCAAAACGCAGACACAAACTGATAATATACTTTATTGTTTGGATTATTGTTTTCGGATGGTAAGAAAGTATTCTTTTGTTGTTATATATTGTTTTGTGTTTCTTGATTGTTGATGAAGACTTCGGTTGCGACAGTCGCCCGTACCTATGTGATTTTCTTTTGTCGAGCTTCTCGACCCTATTTTATTCTCATTCTGTCTCGAGAATGTGATGTCGGCAGCAACATTCCCATATTTTCCATATAATAGTTTCTTTTAAGATGACAGCTAACTGCGCAAAAGAATCCATGCGCATCGGCAGCACCACAACCATTAGTTATTCCTGCAAAATGATCAGTACTTGAGGCGCTCTTGTCTAGGAAATTGCCATACAACGGACACTTACCATACAGTATATACCATCTCACCGTGGAGCAGCTGTAAACGACAGAGCTGATCGTCTAGCAAATGAAGGAGCAACAGAACAAGCTCATGTTCCTGTTACATACCACCCAAAAAGGAAAAAAAAAACATGATCTAATCAGGAAACCAGCTCAAGACGATTACAGAGCAGAACAAATCATTACGTGCCTCAGAACAGGACACAATAGATTACGCAACCACGTGAGTGCAAAATTCAAGATGGGTGAATCAGCCATGTGCACATGTGGATTGGCGCCGCAAACAGCAATACTGCCCAAAATACTAGACATGTAGGCAAACCTTCCAGCCCAGAGAAACAACAGTACAACACAACATAACAACATATAAGCTATATAGACAACTGAGTGAACTAAAGAAGACAGTTAAATTCATACAAGAGATAACTTTGCAGTTATAGATACATTTCAAGC
The DNA here is from genome assembly GCA_014155875.1 of Cepaea nemoralis. Classification (NCBI taxonomy): domain Eukaryota; kingdom Metazoa; phylum Mollusca; class Gastropoda; order Stylommatophora; family Helicidae; genus Cepaea; species Cepaea nemoralis. The sequence goes on from JACEFZ010022634.1 coordinate 429,327, forward strand.
CAACGAGGGAAGCTATAGTTCTCGCAAGGCGGTTCGGTGCTGTTTATTCCTTTTCTCTGATGACCTCAGGGATGTTCCAGCAATTAGGGTTCGCCTTCCTTTGATGGATCAGAACTTGCAGCTCAGTGTCTTCCTTGTTTTAACAGCACGCTTCCCACGACCGGAACAGAGTGTGAGCTAATGTAGTTGAAAATGTGCTGATGGTGTCATGAGCGCGGTTGGCAAGGCTTCGATTCCTGCGGTTGTCGTCTCGCTAAGCGAGGGTAAGTCAACTAACCTATGTCCCCGTGCAATCAGGCCTACGAAATATCACGGCCCTTTCACGTTACAGATCCACAGGAGGAAGTTGCTTCGGGACTATTTATTTAATTATTAATGCCCATAGCAATGTCAGGTGTTAGATATGACTGAGCTACCGTATGGCTGTAGACGGTACTACCTGCGTTCTCTCAGCGCCGAATGTTGGGTCTTAGTCAGATATGACTGAGCTATCGTATCACAGTAGAATGTTAGTGCCGAGTATTGGATCTTAGTCAGATATGACTGACCTACCTGCTTCTGTTATGCCGAGTGTTGGGTCTTAGTCAGATATGACTGAGCTATCGCATGCCATTAGACGGTACTACCTGCTTCCTGTCGGCGCCGAATGTTGGGTCTTAGCTCACATATAACTGAGCTACCGTATCACAAGAAACTATTAGCGCCAAGTGTTGGGCGACATTCACCAAACCGGACACCCCACATTGTCCCAACCGCTCCATCAAGACTGCAAGATACAAGTCAATGCCCAGAACGAGGTAAGAAGTCATGAAACCAATCGTCCCACCCAAAACGATGACAGATTATCTTCTTTTTGGGGGGTGGGAGGAGGCGGAATATATTACACGTGCATAAAGTTCGTTATCTGAAAAACAAACACTTGCAAGATTATAGTTTCCCCACCCACACAAGGATGCTAAAAATTAGCGGAGGTAGACGCTAGACTGTTCCTGTGTTTGCTTGTAGCGGCCAGTACAAGAATGGGCCTAAGCGTTGGCCTGGCGGCATGCGGTTGTTTGTTCTGTAGATTGGCTCGTCCCTCACGTGCTTTGCCGACTAGCATGACGGATCACGCCACTCTATGGCGTGTTTCTACTCTAGCCTTGTTTATCAAGTGTTATCGAGTTTTGTTCTTTCCTGATGGTTAATTTCAGGGCTGGTACTGGCGTAAAACGTGAATCTTCAGCCTGACAAACCGCTCATTGTAATGTAATATTTGACTTAGCACACCGTACATCTTTGGCTGACACACCGTCAAATGTAATCTCTGACTAACACATCGTGCATTGTAATTTCTGGGTAAATGCATTGCAACCATTGACTGACATGTCTTGCATTGTAATCTTGAGTTCACACATCGTAAGTTGTAATCTTGAGCTGTCACATTGTACATTGTAATCTCTGACTCACACTGTACATTGTAATCTCTGACTCAGACACTGAGTAATGTTTATCTCTGAGACATTGTACTTTGTAATCTCTAACTCAGACACTGAGTAATGTTAATCTCTGAGACATTGTACTTTGTAATCTGTAACTCAGACACTGAGTAATGTTAATCTCTGAGACATTGTACTTTGTAATCTGTAACTCAGACACTGAGTAATGTTAATCTCTGAGACATTGTACTTTGTAATCTCTAACATTGTACTTTGTAATCTCTAAGACACTGAGTAATGTTAATCTCTGAGACATTGTACTTTGTAATCTCTAACTCAGACACTGAGTAATGTTAATCTCTGAGACATTGTACTTTGTAATCTCTAACTCAGACACTGAGTAATGTTAATCTCTGAGACATTGTACTTTGTAATCTGTAACTCAGACACTGAGTAATGTTAATCTCTGAGACATTGTACTTTGTAATCTCTAACATTGTACTTTGTAATCTGTAACTCAGACACTGAGTAATGTTAATCTCTGAGACATTGTACTTTGTAATCTGTAACTCAGACACTGAGTAATGTTAATCTCTGAGACATTGTACTTTGTAATCTGTAACTCAGACACTGAGTAATGTTAATCTCTGAGACATTGTACTTTGTAATCTCTAACTCAGACACTGAGTAATGTTAATCTCTGAGACATTGTACTTTGTAATCTCTAACTCAGACACTGAGTAATGTTAATCACTGAGACGCTGTACTTTGTAGTCTCTGGTTCTAGCACCATATGCCTACTATACCTTAGAGGTGTATAAAGATCCATTGCTTTACTTTCCACCCAAGTCCAGCCAACCTGGCATGGGCACCACACAATATCCTGGCAAGTATTGGTGGCCAGCTGATGTTGACCACATCAGCCATCCTGTGCCGATTTTTTAATACAAATATATGGCCACCACCATATACCCAAACTATATCAAGGCATATAGTAGGATTCATTCATTCATTCATTCATTCATTCATTCATTCATTCATTCATTCATTCATTCATTCATTCAATCACTCATTCAGTTGCATGTCCTTTGCAGAACTTCGCTATCATCTTATGATTTTATTGAACTTTGCTAGTGTCCATATTTTTAGGGAGAAGAAACTCTAGAACATGTGTAATGGAATTGAAATACAATCATGCTTGTGTCAGATGGTGAGATTGACTGCAATGTCCTATAAAGGATATACAACTAACTTTTTAGTTTGTCTTCATTTTGAGCGGATGTAGGTCAAAATACTTTTATTTGTTCTACATATCATGGACTCCTGCAACAAATGTTTAACTGTCATTTTATCTGTCCCATAGATACAGGGTTTATTTTTGATGACTGGGGTGTTTGAAAGTATTGCCATTCCAAGTTTTGTATTTACCTATTATGTTGCATGAGTTCACAGAGGGTAAATACATAATTTGGAACGGCAATATTTTCAAAAACCCCACAGTCATTAAAAAATACACCCTATACTGTGACCCTTGGCCATGGTTGTTGTTTGTAAACTTGAGCCCCGGCTCTGGTTAATGTCGTTTTTTAGCCCACTCACACCCCCATTCATATACCTGTTTATGCCATTATATCTCTGCTGTTAGGGTTCAGTATCGCATATCTTTAATTTATTCAACAAATGATGTATTAGCCTCTTTAACTTTGAGTCGGAATATTGTTACTTGTTCTTTTCTGTGGACTTTGTCATGTGAATTATCATTCTGGTGGTCTTAATTTCACTTGATTTTATAAATGCTTCTTATCTCGCCTTATCATAGGTTATGTCCACATAAGGCTGAGGTAGTCTTCCACCTTACTTTGCCAGCCACATGACACACATACTGTGGCCATATGAGACACATACTGAGGCCATATGAGACACATACCGTGGCCATATAAGACTGATACTGTGGCCATATGACACACATAACAAGGCCATATGAGGTACATACTGTGGCCATATGAGACACATACCGAGGCCATATGAGACACATACTGTGGCCACATAAGACTGATACTGTGGCCTTATAAGATGCATACCATAGCCATATGAAATAGATTCTGTACAGTCATACAAGACACATTCCATAATCATATGAGATAATTATGTACAGTCATATGAATGTCATACAGTAATACTAGGTACATTTCACACAGTCATTTGAGATACATTTCGCACAGTTGGACATTGACATTGCACTCTAAAGTTGACCGCGCATATCACTGAAATTTTCTCTTAGTTAGCCAGACATATTGCCTCTTACGGTTGGTCAGAGAGTTTGCTGTTATTGGTTGACCAGATAAATTCAGTTTGTGTTGGCCATAGATGTAGCCATTTGATTGCCTAAAGAATTTGTCACTCAGGGGTTGCTGTTGCCCATCCCTGCTGAGAGATCAGGCATAAACTTATTACAGAGACAGTGAATGACAGAATAACACAAAAATGTATGTGTTGATGAAGTGTGTACACTGCCACTTAATATTCATACGCTGCTGAATGAAAGGGAGCTAACTTGTTGACATTTTTATCTACTCACAAGGGACATAATTCAGGTTGAGAAATGGCAGATGAATGAGCAATTATTCATGTTCATGAATATATATTGTGGTCTAGGAATACAAAATAGTTCATAAGGGATCCATGTGATTTGTGGACCACTTTACAACACATGCTTTTACATATGCTTTCTTACTCTTGTCAACTGTCGCAGCATATTTATGCTTCTGTCAGCATCATAAAGTAATAAAAAATTTCTTGTCCTGAAGTCAACCTTCCCCCTGAATAATAATAATAAAATAATAATAATAAATAATAATAATAATAATAATAAACCCTAGTATAACAGCCAGTCCCCTTTTGGTAGACCAGTACATTCTTCATATTTATTAATATTACTGAGTCCTGTTGTATTGTTTTTTGCATTTTCCCCATGCCTTTATAATGCATATCTTTTATATTGTTGCTATTCTCATTTAGCCTTGAATGATGTGTAGATGAAATAATGTGTGAAAGAGAGTGATGAAAGGGCAGAATATTAGACGAGCCTGTGTGCCTAATTCTTAACCCTTTGAAAGTAAAGTTTGTTCTTTTGTTCATTCTTTCGTCAATATATCTATAGGAAAGGTCTCTGACTTATCTTGTCTTGAAGTCACTATATGTATAAGAAAGGTCTCTGACTTAATGGAATAAAATAATTATTAATATGCATTTTTAAAGGGCTTTGGGTATAAAGAGAGAAACATATCCTTGTTTACAGTGTGTACTGGAGTACCATCTGAACTGTGGTGCTGAGTTCTCATTGCCCTCTCCAAGCCCAAAAAAACCAGTGGGCTGTGCAAGAGCAGAACTGGAACTTAATCTATGGAGAGAAATCCTGGGATGTAACTAGATTCAGCACTGCGCATCCAGACAGGCTGGGATTCGGTCTATGTTCACACGTCCAGACTAGCTATGATTAGGTCTAGGTTCATCATGTTGCAGAGGAGGTTTTAGATGTTTCATTAAGCCAATGGAAGGGGCTGTTGTCTGCCCCTGTCAGCTGTTGTTTACCCCTGTTAGCTGCTGTCTGCCCTTGTCAGATGTTGTCTGCCCATGTCAGCTGTTGTCTGCCTTTGTAAGCTGTTGTCTGCCTCTGTAAGCTTTTTGTCTGCCTCTGTTAGCTGTCTGCCCTGGTTAGTTGTTGTCTGCCCTTGTAAGCTGTTGTATGCCCCTGTAAGCTTTTGTCTATCCCTGTTAGCTGTTGTCTACCCTGGTAAGCTGTCTGCCCTTGTTAGCTGTTGTCTGCCTTATTAAACTGTTGTCTTCCCTCATAAGCTTTATCTGCTCTAGTAAACTCTGCCCTAGTAAGCCATTATTTTACAATAACTATTTATGCAAGAAGCTGCAGCAGTCAATGATTCAACCGTATTTAGTATATGTTCTTGTTGTTTGTCCATAGGTTGTGCTTTTGTGAAGTTCTCCAACCATCAGGACGCACTCGCCGCAATCAACGCTCTACACGGTAGCCAGACCATGTCGGTAAGCTCTCCGTGGGTATGTGGGTGTTTAGGTTTGTCGGTATTTGTGTCTGTGGCATGTGGTGTTTGTGGGTAAGTGTGTTGGTGTATATGCAGTTGTGGGTGTGTTGGTATGTGTATATGTATGTGGGTGTTTAGGTTTGTCAGTATTTGTGTCTGTGGTATGTGGTGTTTGTGGGTAAGAGTGTTGGTGTGTGTAAATGTATGCGTGTGGCTTTTGTGGGTAAGAGTTGGTATGTATGAAGTTGTGGGTATGTGTGTTGGTATGTATGTGGTTGTGAGGTAAGTGTGTTGGTATGTATGTAGTTGTGGGTATGTGTGTTGGTATGTGTGTAGTTGTGGGTAAGAGTGTTGGTATGTATGTGGTTGTGGGTAAGAGAGTCGGTATGTATGTAGTTGTGGTTAAGTGTGTCAGTATGTATGTAGTTGTGGTTAAGTGTGTTGGTATGTATGTGGTTGTGGGTAAGAGTGTTGGTATGTATCAAGTTGTGGGTAAGTGTGTTGGTATGTGGGTAAGAGAGTCGGTATGTATGTAGTTGTGGTTAAGTGTGTCAGTATGTATGTAGTTGTGGTTAAGTGTGTTGGTATGTATGTGGTTGTGGGTAAGAGTGTTGGTATTTATCAAGTTGTGGGTAAGTGTGTTGGTATGTGTGTAGTTGTGGGTAAGAGTGTTGGTATGTATGTAGTTGTGGGTAAGTGTGTTGGTATGTATCTAGTTGTGGGTAAGAGTGTTGGTATGTATGTAGATGTGTGTAAGTGTGTTGTATATGTGCATTTGTTTTAGTGTGTAGGTTAAATAAAGTGAAGGGCCCATTGTCGCACCATCAGGTGTGTTGGCTATATGGTGCTAGCTCCATGTTATTATAGACCAATCAACTTTTGGTAGTTGATGTGGCATCTTTTACTTCCCAGTTAATTTCCAGGTACCAGTATAACCGTGCTTCCCCGAAAATAAGACCTACCCCTAAAATAAGCCCTAGCACAATTTTTCAGTATGCTTTTAATATAAGACCTACCTCTAAAATAAGCCCTAGTTAAGATTGTCAGCTAGAATGAGGTTATTAAACGTGAACTTAGTCAAGTACTTTGTTGATGGTATTGGCTTTGCTAAATATAAACTCTCCAACATGATTGCTATGGATGAAACTGCAGTGTTTATGTGACAAGGATCTAAAATGAAAATTGATCAGATGGAATTTGGAGATTTATGATGTTTTAGAAGATGATATAACTGTAGTTAAATAAATGTAGAATTTTGTACATGAATAAATGTAGATTTTTTTTATCTGAAAAAGAAACTGTAAGACATCCCCCAAAAATAAACCCTAGTGCATTGCTTAAAGCTAAAATTAATATAAGACCTGGTCTTATTTTCTGAGAAAAACAGTAACTGGGTCAATCTGTGACCTCCAGGTCGATGTAAAACCATCCCCATCTCAAAGATTCAAACACATGACTAGCAGGCATGAATGCTAGCCATTGCACCTCCCTGTTTATATAATTGTGCATATATGTATGTGGATGTAAGTGTACAGCTATGTGTATGTGTTTGAATGTGGCACATGTTTTAGATTTGTTTGTAGTGTGTAGGTAAGTGTACATGTAGGATGTGTATTTATGGGTAGGTGTATAGGAAGTTTAGGTAACAAGGCAGACAAAGATGGGGGAAACAGATAAAGATATTAAAATATTAATACAAAAGGAGCAGAGCTGTTGTACCACTTGGAAATTTGTGGAAGTTGATAGAAATTAAATATAGCACCAAACTTTAAATATATCACTGTAATGTTAAATCAATTTTACTGTATGGATTAGGAGTATGGAGAACTGACTGAAAATATTACTAATTAATTACAAATATTCACTAATTGGTGCCTGCGTAGAAAATGACTAGTATGACAGAATCACCAATGTAGAGCTCATGGAGAGTAGTAAGTAAATACCAGTGAATCAAGTAGTAGTAAATGAGGCTGGCACTGGTTACATTGAGAAAATCTTAGAATAACCCAGAGCCCAAAGGGCAAAACAAATAAAGAACAATAAGCACAAAGAAGAAATTGAAAATATATATACACACACACACACACACACACACACACATACATATGTGTGTGTGTGTGTGCGAGCATGCATATATATGAGGATATGGAGGGAATGACATGAGATAGCAAAAGAAGGCTTGGAATGAGTTGATTGAAGGTTCAAGTCCCAATGGAGTATATAAAGGGTGAAAGAATAGTTGTACATATATGTATATGGCTGTTTGTGTTTGTAGGTATTTGGTATGTTGTACATGTGGGAATGTCTTTAAAAATTGGTATTTTATAACCTTGGTATGTTATTCGTGTTGTTTGTATTGGATATTTGATTATATAAGTATGTTATTGGTGTATGTGACTGTTTGTATTTATTTTTCAATGTTCGGGTGTTTTTTTTGGGGGGGGGGGGGGTATTTCTTTGGTCATTGGCCTCTTATTTGTCAACCTGATAAAGAGAGCTTAGGTCCTGATCAACCTTGCTTTGATTTGGTTGAACTTACATGCACCAGCATAAGGCCTGCACCCATTTGCCCCCCCCCCCCCCCCCCTCCATTCAAAACTGTTGGCACAATGTGGGGTGTCAGGTATGGTGAGCGCCGCAACAAATTAGGCGCTAACAGAAAGCAGGTAGTACTGTCAACTGTCATACAGTAGCTCAGACATATCTAAGGCCTACCCACAGACCCAATGGGAATAAGATCTAAAAACATGCAGAGAAGAGAATTAAATACAGATGAATAATATGAGGAAGACATGAAGGGATATGAAAGACGTAACAAACAATAGGGTATCTTGGCATGAGTTGGTTGTAGGACCATAATCCATGGGGTGTTATAGGGCAGAAATATGTTAGTTAATTTCATATACTATACAGGATGTCACAGTCAACCCAAGAATTTTTTGCCTTTTTGTGATTACTGTGAAAGTATATGTTCAGTAGTTTACCATTTGCTTTCTGAACGGCTGGCACTCATACCATTGTATAGAAACTAATGCCAGGTGGTCAGCTTCCAATTTGCCTGCAGCTGTGTTTAGAGAGTGGTGTGCTGGATTACGTGTTGCATTTGAAACCCCTTTGCCACAGAGCAGCCACAGCAGCAATATATTCTAACATAACAGCAAGTTTAGTTACAGTATATGCTTTCATATTAACACTACAACTGTAGTTGAGTATATATTATTATGTTATCACTATAGTAGCTTTAGATAACTGATTCAGTGCTGAAGGATATTATATCGCCATATGCTACCTGCCATTTGGACAGAAGGGCGATATATTGCTATATATACTAGGGCCATCATGTGTTTTTTTGTCCCCCGTTTATCCTTTTGCAATTTCAGTGAAAGGAAGTTTACATTATAATACTTGTTCATTTGATTGTGTCCAAACCTATTTGTTTAGCACTGAATTAGTTAATAATATATAGTATTATATCAAACATTCATCATCTTTACTTGTAGCATTTATGATGTTAACCATACAGCGGCTTTATTGACATAACTATTATGCTAACTGTGATACCAGCTCTGTGGTGAAGGGATTATAGATGCAATTTGTAATCCTGCATACCATGTTTGAACCACAGCTGCAGGCGATTTTGCAGCAGACTGCCTTGTGTGGGTTTTCACACAATGGTATGAGCGTTGGTCATTCAGAAACCAATGGTAAACTACTGAACATAAACTTGCAAAGAAATCACAAGCAATCAAATAATGCAAGGGTTGACGGCGACACAGTGTAAAGGATATGCAACTTACTTTTAACAGGGATAATCTTAGTTACATGAATATGATAGTGTGATGTATATAGTAACATTAGGTTCTATGTGATGTATATAGTAACATTAGGTTCTATGTGATCCATATGGTAACTTTAGTTACATACATCCATTCTTGTGTGACTTCAGGGCGCCTCATCAAGTCTAGTAGTCAAGTTTGCAGATACAGAGAAAGAGAGACAACTTCGCCGCATGCAGCAGATGGCCGGTCCTCTCGGTCTCCTCAACCCATTTGCTCTAGGTGGATACAGTGCTGCATATGCTCCGGTAATCCTCCATTAGTTGCCTGTTTCTGTAATTTGCTTGTCTGTTACCAACTGATTAGAGAAATTAGAAATAGACAGGTACATTTGTTGTGGGCAAGTTATGAGTAGAGAACTTGGAGAAACTGGCAAGATTGAGGGGAAAAGAATAAGGGGAAGACAGAGAAGTAAATACCTGGATGGCTTGGCCAAGTGGTATTGTCAAGAAAAGAACACTGAGCTGATCTATGACACGATATGTGAAGAAATTAACTAGTAAACATGTTGAAAACCGGCAGGATTGAGGGAAAAGAAAAAAAGGAAGTATCTGGATGCCTTGACCACATGGCATGGTACAAGAACACTATCCATGACTTTGGTGATATGTGTGTGTTCGAAAACATGATTGCACACGCTTACCGGCATGGCACATAATAATGATGAGACCAAATTATCCTTATTAATCTAGGGTGAAGTGTGGTCACATGATAGTACTGGATACAGTACCACTTTCAATAAAATAAGGGCTCTTTTTACACGCCTTGTAGTGTAATAACCATGTGGCACTAGCTCTATATTTGTACAGGGTGTATTTTTAATGACTGTAATGTTTGAAAATATTGCCCACCCAAGTTTTGTATTTACCTATTATGTTGCATGAACTTTAAAGAGGGAGAATCATCATGTTGCTGTGAAATAATCCTGTAGTTCTCTCATTATAGCACACTGCGAGGTCTCACCTCAGCGCAGGAATCCTTTAGCACCAGAATCCAACACTTATTATAAATAGTCTCATTTTTTTTTCTCACTCGCCCGCTTTGAACTCAAGCGTAGTCCATACACACTACTTTTAGTAGTGCTGGACTGAATTTTGCATGTAGATTAACTTTTCCTGTTAAGTGTCCCTCGCCATCAGGCGAACCCACTCCGACTTTGAGGTACTTGTAATTTACATCCATAAGTCAAGGACAATAGGTCAACAATTTAGTTCAACTGTCCCGTGTAGGGTTGAACCCCCTTATCTCGGCATCGGTACACTGGATGTTTAAGAACACACATTCTTATCCATTCAGCCATGCTGACCTACATAGTCTCATGTGAACAGGTGTACTAAATTTGCGAGAGTGGCGATCTTTATGCCTACCCTTAAAGATTTCTAACCTCTGAAAGATATTTTCATGCATGCAATATGTACATATTCTAATGTTAAATCAGCACTTTTGTTGAGACAAGAAAAACACGAACAATAAAAACAATTACATATAAACTACTAATAGTCACCCAAATGTGAAATAGAGATAGAATGGAACATTCTTCACTAAGTGGATAGTTTTAAATTCGTACGGCATTTATAACATCAGATGGAAGATGCACAACAGAGATTAAGAGCAAAAAAGGGCAAGCACAGGCTGCATTTCAGAAGATGAAGACTATCTTGTGCAATAAGTCAAAGACAGCAATGTGCCAGTATAGTATAGTAAAATATAGTATAGCACAGTATAGTATAGTATAGTATAGTATAGTATAGTATAGTATCATGATCAGTTTAGTTTTGTATTACTTTAAGTTAAATGTTGAGACAGATTTGCCATTTGCACATTTCTTTTTGATTTTTGTGTGTGTAGGTGGAGGCACCTTATGAACTTGCCCGTGTGGGATCTTATGAAACACTGGCCCCTCAGGTAAACAAAATTAATATAACCTTTTACTGCTTAGGAAAAACCTGTAAAAGACAATACATTCATGCTGGAAACAAACTTGCAGATATAGATAACAAATAGAACATCTTGAACACAATTGCAAACACACATAATACAGACACCATTGTTTTTCCTCCATCTCTTCCAGTAACCATGTCTTGCATAACTTCTTTCCAAATCACTGCAGTCTTTAATATTGCCCCCCCCCCTCTCTCTCTCTCTCTCTCTCTCTCTCTCTCTCTCTCTCTCTCTCTCTCTCTCTCTCTCTCTCTCTCTCTCTCTCTCTCTCTCTCTCTCTCTCTCTCTCTCTCTCTCTCTCTCTCTCTCTCTCTCTCTCTCTCTCTCTCTCTGACACACACACATACACATCTTTTTCTATGATTATTATCAAAGTAATTGTATAATTATTGAAACTTCTATTGGCTGACCTCGCTCTGTGTATTTCTAGTATTTCATTGGACCAAGTAACTGTGTTCATACAGAACATATTTGGTTTTCATTGTGTTCCTTTTATCCTATTTGTGTATGTATTTTATCTGTTAATTAATTTTCATATTAATTACTTTTCATTTAAGCCCAAAGTACCTTGCAGCATATTAGTCATAATCATTTCATTATGTGTTAAATATATGTTAATTCTTATGTATGTTAGCTTTCAAGTATATTGTCTCATGTTGACTATCACATGTTAACTCGTCCATATGTTAACTCTCATATGTGTTAAATATCACATGTTAACCCACTGTTAACTATTAATATGTTAACTCTCATATGTTAACTCATCCGTATGTTAACTATCTTGTATGTTAACTCTTATTCATGTTGACTATCACATATGCTAATTCTCATGTATGTTACTTCTCATTATTTCTCATATATGTCAACTATCACATATGTTACCTCTCATTATGTCACTTCTCATATGTAACTCTCATGAGTGTTAACTCTCTTGCATGTTAGCTCTATGACATGTTAATTCTGACATATGTTAACTTTAACATGTGCTACTTCTAACATGTATTAGCAACTACAGGTTAACTCTTATGTTTGTTCACATTCACAGATGTATCAGCTCTCAAGTATTTTAACTCTCACATGTGTTAATTCATGTATATGTAAGTCGCATGTGTGTTAACTTTTATGTGTGTTTACTCAATGTATGTCAACTCTCATGCACATCAACGATCATGCACATCAACCCTCATGTAAACTCTTATGCACATTAACTCATCATGTACGTTAACTTATTTATGTTAACTCTCACTGATGTTAACTCACAAGAATTTCAGATTTTATTTTTCTCTTTACTGCTCAGGCTGCCAACTATAACTTCTTTCTTGCCCAACAGCCCTTGTACACAAAGCAGACGGCTGCGTTACAATCTCAGCAGTTGATGCAGCAACAAGCTGCTCTTATGGCTGCGGCCCAAAGTCCATATCTGGCCACGCCTGTCAGCATGTTGTCCACTCAAGTCCAGCAGCTGACCACTCTGCCTGCAGCACCAAATGGTTTGGTTTCCACAGCGATGACACCGACAACAGCTGCTACTTTAGGAAGTGGTAGGTCATTGAAGACAAGTGTAGTTTCTCACTTGTAATGGTGTTCTTAGCATATTTTCTCTAGATCTCTTCTCCCTGGTTGTAGTGTTCTCTAAATCTATTCTTCCCAGTAGTAATGTCCCTAGATCTGTATTTCCTAGTTATGTTCTCTAAAACTATTCTTTCTAGTTGTAATATTCTCTAGATCTAATACTAGTTAGCTGCTGTTAGTTAGTTAGTCGCGGTTCCAACGTCACGGTAACGTGTCACACCATTATGCTCTGTTCCTGTGCTAGTGAATATAACAAAATGCTCCTCACTGCCTCCTGTGAATAGTGGAACAGGCATGAGTCTCGAAAACCAACTACCAAGCACACACCGGTATACTGTGCATAAGGCCACTGCCAGAATGCTGACACAAAAGTCTGCCATGAAAAATACAGTTCACTGTCGATGGAAGTGACAGTCACTCGAAAACCAGCAGCCACACATTACTGCATAAAGCAAACCCAGTTCAGCAACCGGCCGTCCACCATTTATCTTTAAATGTTTTCTGTTATATGCTGTCGATCTATCTTGTTCTATAGATCTATTCTTCCTAGTTATGTTCCCTAGCTCCACTCTTCCTTGTTATGTCTAGATCTATTCTTGTTAGTTATAAGGTTTCCTAGATATATTCTTCCTTTTTATAATGTTCTCTAGATTTGTTCTCCCTAGTTGTAATGGATCATAGAGCTATTCTTGCTTAGTATGTTCCCTAGACCTATTCTTGCTAGTTATGTTTTCTAGATCTATTCTACCTAGTTGTAATGTTCCCTAGATCTTTTCTTCCTTCTTATAATGTTCCCTATATATATATTATTCCTTTTTATAATGTTCTATAGATTTATTCTTGTTATGGTTATAAGGTTCCCTAGATCTATTCTTCCTAGTAGTAATGTTATCTAGATATATTTTACCAAGTTATTTGCTTTTCCTAGGTATCATTCTCTCCAGTTCTTCCTAGTAACCCTTCTCCTCTAGATCTTTCTAATTATTATGTTCTCTAATTCTCCTTGGTTATAATGTCCTCTACTTATTTCCTAATCATGCCTGTTTCTCTCCCCACCCCACCCTATTTAAGTCTAGTTACTAGTTATAACTTTATCCTTTTCTCTAGTTCTTCTTTTGTTATCCAGTGCTGTAGTTCTTCCTAGCTATCCTCTTCCTCTTACATAGTGCTTCGTTCCCTTGTATCACGTACCTGACAAGACGCAGTGAAATATGCAGGCAATAAATCATGCAATCTATTGTTTGCTCTTCGTTATTCACCTTGCCTATGGGAAAACATTGTTTTGAAATGAATTAATGTAGGAAAGACATAGAGCTAGGCAAGAGAGGGTTGAAGATTATGAGATAACATACAGATGTGTGTTAGTGCATCCAAGGCTTTATTTGCTATTAGGAGATAACATGGATTTGTGCTAGTGGATGCAAAGGGTCTATTCTCTATTAGGAGATAACATACGGATGTGCTCTCTGTTAAGAGATAAAATTATGAATAAAATGCTCTCCATTAGTTTATAAAAGTACTCGACCCGGCCCGGCTTCGCCCAGCCCCTGGTGGGGAGCGTCTCACTGAATTCATAGTCATTATACATTCAAATGCATTTCTCTAAGCTCACAGAGTACACGTCCGGCCCCTGCTCCCGTTCCTCGTCTGTTTCTGATTATCCTGTTCCCAAATATTAAAAATTGATTTTAAACAACTAACTATTTCAGTTGGATCCGCGGGAGTGAGAACATCTGTACAAAATTTCATCTCAATCGGATGGACCGTTCGGGAATACATAAAGGACTCACAAACAAACATTCTCTTCTATTGGAAGAGAACTATCTTCATTACAATAAATAAAAAGGGCAACCTGAAACTACTGAAGGTAAACTTACTAAGATATCACGAACACCCAATAAATGCTGGGTTGACTGACTGCGGCGTACTTCAAAGGATATACAACTAACTTTCTCTCCAAATAAATTACATTATTCAGTGTTGTAATAGAAGAATAAAACATTTAAAATAAAATAATGAGTTATAACATTTTCACAGGTCTAAAATAGATCCATTATTTTTAAGAAAACTTTGAAGGTGCCTTAAATTTTTTCACTTTGTTTATAACACATATGACTGTAGATAACTTCTTTAAACATATTTTAAAACTTTAAGAAAAATACATTATTTAATTTACATAATATAGCAATACTACGAAAAGTAATGTCCCTTGATATAACTTTTGTTAGTCCCCTTGCAATATTTTAATTAGACGTCTTTCCTTTTAATGTTGTATTACATACAAAACTGTTTTTACTAACTATGTCAGTTGGATCCGCGGGAGTGAGAAGATCTGCACAAAATTTCATCTCAATTGGATGGACTGTTCAGGAACGCATAAAGGACACACGCATGCGCGCGCGCACACATTCTTTTTATTTATATATATATATATATATAATTAGGAGATAAAATGGGTTAATTATCCATTAAAATAAGAAGTTAGTTGCATATCCTACCCCAGCAAATTTTGGCTTTTTGTGATCTCTTGGCAAGTTTACGTTTGGTAGCTTGCCATTGCTTTCTGAACGATTATTATTATCCATTAGTCAATAAACTTAGGATCTGTTCTCCAATGAGAAACAAATGGTTTATTCTCTAAAAGGAGATCAAGTGAGGTCTATTCTGTTTGGGGCATATTTTTTTTTTTTTTAAAGTCAATAGAAGTGGTATTTGCTTAACTGTAACCATTTATTCTGCACACCTTCGTTTGTATAGTGTAACCTGTTGTAATCTTGCATGTATACATTTTGCACAATCCACAATTTACAACCAATGATAATAATTTGCAGGTATCCTTTCTCCATCTTCAGGCACTGCCACCCCAACAATTAATGGAGGGCCACCAAGCATGTTATCGCCAACAGCCATGGCCTCATTTGCAGTACCACAAAGTAATGGGGCAACAGAGATTTACACAAATGGCATCCCCCATTACACAGGAATATACACAGCAGGTAAGGCCTAACTTTACTCAAATGGTACCCATGCTTGTTGTTGTTATCGTTATCGTTGTTGTTATTGTTTAGTGTTTTTATCTTCAGGTTCTTAGCCTGAAGCAGGCACTGGTGATCATGTGATTTCATTCCTGTTTGATGTTTTGAAGAAGAAGTTGTTGCTTGTGGTGTAGGGGGTTTTTGTGACAAGCTGCTTGTGATCTGGGGGAGTTTTGTATATATAAACCATATTGCCTACAAATGTATAGACCACATTGCCTGCTAATATAGACCACGTTGTCTGCAACTGTTTGGACCACACTACCTGCTAATATAGACCACATTACCTGCAAATATAGACCACATTACCTGCAACTGTTTGGACCACATTACCTGTTAATATAGACCACATTACCTGCTAATATAAACCACGTTACCTGCTAATATAGACCACTTTGCCTGCAAATGTATGGACCACATCACCTGCAACTAATTACAATATCTGCCTTTTCCAGCCATGACAAATGGAGATCCCTTACAAGCATACGCTGCAATACCCTCATATGCAGGCATAGGTAAGCTGTTTGTTGTTTTTGATGATCTCATCTTTGTCTGCACTGCAGGTGAAGTTTACAGACCATTTGTGCTCTTCATGTGGTTAAAAAAAAAAAAAGAACAGTTGGCTTGTTTTATCCACTTGACTTGTTGTATCCACTCGGCTTGATTTATCCATTTGCTTTACTGTACAACTGTACCTTGTTGTTATCTGTCACTTACATCTCTGTCTCATTTTAATCATTCTATACCGAGCCACTGCTTTGCGTGTTTACTTGTTTTTCATAAATACCGTATTTTACGGAGTATAAGACGCACTTTTTTTCCTTCAAAAAATTGCCTCCAAAATTCAGGTGCGTCTTATACTCGAAATTAATATAAAAATGGTAAAAATGTTATTTTCTTTTTTAAATTGCTTAAAAATTAAGGTGCGTCTTATAGTCCGTAGCATCTTATAGTCCTTAAAATACGGTGTGTTGTTTTTCTTAAACTTCCACATCTGAAGATTTAAGAAAACTAGACACATAGTAACCACATCTGAAGAGTAAAGAAAACTCGCTCACAAACTGGAAATTAAAATACTTTGGCCATATGCTAATATCACAGTTACTAGGAGAGAACAATGATGGGAGGTATGGTTACAAGGAGAAATGGCAGGGGTCGACAAACAGGAAGATGAACACTAGACAGTGAAAACATGGATGCTAGACAATGAAAACATGGATGCTAGACAGTGAAAACATGGACGCTAGACAAAGAAAAACACATTGGACATGACAATACATGAGGCAGAAGTACTGGTACTTTTGCCTTAATTCACCCCAAACAAACGGAATCCTAGGGTATGACGTCACATCCAGGGGTTCCCTGTGTTGCGCCATAGCTCGGTGCACAATTTTATCGGTGTGCAACAGTTGCTCTCGGCGACATTCCCTCTTTCCCCCCACCCCCCAACTTTAACTGGCAAAATGAAATGCTTGTCAACTCTTGAGACCAGCAGTATACGAAAAGAATGATGATGATCTGTCTGTACGGGAGATGCAAGGCCTTGCAGCCGTGTGCGCCTTGTCTCAGCGGGGGGATGTCCTGCCGACATACATGGTGAATGTCGTCGTCGTCGGCATCTCCATCTGTCCTGACGCTCAATCAGCGATAGCACCATGATGACATGATTATGAGAACAGTGTCTAGCAGAATGTCAGATGCCATGATGCTGCTGCAGAAAAGGCAACGCTACTCTGGCTTGTCGTGGACAGCTGTTGTCTGCTGCTGCTGCTGCTGCCAGTTCCAGAAAACTCACGATGACACAGACACAAACACACGCACACACACGCACGCACACACACACACACACAGAAACGGTTGCCAAAAGCCAAAGAAATAACTGTGGGGCAATTGAAACGCACTGGCACGCACTGTACCCGAACACAGAGGAGATCACCGTCAATGCTAAATATAGCTGGTGACCCTAATTATAGCTGGTGACGTTTGTTTGGGGTGAATTAAGGCAAAAGTACCGAAGTACTGGCACAGAATCAAGTCTTTTAGGTGGGCTGTGAGGAGAATGATGTTGTGGAAAAGACATACTACATCATTGTTGTGGTGATGATGTGTACAGTAATTACATGTGTGAAAAAATGACTAGAGATGGCAGGATAAGTGATGACAAAAAATGTCTCACAATTGACTCTCCACCATCATCAAGTACATTGCAAATGGCATAGTAATGCAAGACTCACCACAGATCTCAGTGCACAGTGTTATAGAAAATTATTGTTATTCCTCCATACCAGCATCATTTGTCATGGTCTCTTTGCCTCTTCTACCACAGATTTTTCAAGTTATCAGAGTGTTCTTCAAAGCCATTTCACCCGATCACCAGCTTCAGGTCTGTTCTTGTCCTTGTTATGCCATATGGCCGTTCAATCCCGTTATTTATCTCCCTGTATTGCCTGTAATTTTTTCCCATCAAGTTTGCCAGTTGTCATTAAGTTTTTTAATTAATTTCTCCTCATAGCATGCACACACAAAAAAGAATCAATGTTCGGTTTTCAGTTGTTTCTTTTAGGACTTTCTCATTGGGTTTTTATGCCTGTCCTTGACATTCTTTACATTTTCAGTACCATTAGATGTTCCTCAGCTTCTCTGCTTATTGTCTGTTTCACACGCATACAGCAGTATGGGTTCTATATAGCATTTTACTACCTTTTTATCATTGAAATGTTCCGCCTTTTATTGGTCTGTGCTTTCCGTCTTGCAAAAGACTACTTTTGCCATAGCAATTCTGTGTTCTAATCTCTAGAAAGCACCTCCCATAAGATGTTATGACTGTTTTAAGACAGCTGTACCAATTCACTTGTTTAAGAAGTTTCCTATTTGCTGGGGTATTACATTGTGGTAACTCTTCTTGGAGATGACTATGACTTCTGTTTTCTAGCAGTTCTAACCCTACTTGCTCACTGTGTTCAATAACATCATCTACAAAATGATGCAGATCCTGCTCATTGTCTGCCAGCAATACTTTATCATCTGCACATTTCATCTTGCTGATATGTCCTCAAATGGTGATCCCTGTCAATTTCTCACATTTTTGACTAGACAGGAGACAAAATACCAAAAAAAAAAAAAACATTTTTAACCCTTTCACAAGGCACACATTTTTCAATTTTTTAACTGGGAAAGATTTTTTGGGTGTTCGGTAAGATTTAGGGTTACATTAATAAAAATATCAAATCTAAGATGTTAGTGAACACATTTAGTTAAATAAACAACAAAATGAAAGGAAAGTGAATGCAGATTATTTTACTCAAATGTGAAATAAAAATAATCCAATGATGCCAGTAATCCACACCTGAACACATATTTACAAAATACAACATACTGTTTATAATTGTCAGTCATCCATACACTATTTATAAACACATTATCAGAATTAGAATCACTTTCTTCAAAATCTGAGAGATCTTACGCTATCATCACTGATATCTAGCTCTGATTCATAGTCAACTTCGTACACTTCAATGTCACTTGAATTGAACCCAGCGAAATCTCCGCTATCACTTGAAGAATCGTCAAAATGCATTTTTAAAAACAAAGCATGAAAACCCTGAATACTATTTGTAATAAAATCAGATCAAATTGAAAGAAAATGCTTGCAAATGGCGCCCACATTATCAAGTTATCAGCAAAACTGGACGTAAATAATGGGAAGTCTCGAGATCATGTGTTTTCAACCCTTAGTTATCATGGACGCTTTCAGATGTTTTGCCCATTCAGTAGTAAAGACGTCTTCGGCCGCTGTGCCCTGTAAAGGGTTAAACCTCAGATACTACAAGAAAACAAAAGATGTAATGCAGTGGCACAGACTATGGACCATATTGAAAAGTCAGACCAAAACATCAAGCCACTAGATGGCGATCCCTGTCAATTTTTCTTAGTTATTAATTGATAGAGCAAAAAGATACAGAAAAATACTTTTAACAACGCTTGGATAGTACAAGAAAATGAAAGATGTAGTGCAATGATGGTGACTATGGAGACAGATTGTAAAGTCAAACTGAAAAATTATTACCCACTTGCTGTCACGAGCCCTACAGAAAGAGTTTTCTTGCATCCATATGTTTCTTGATTAGTGACATATGTGTTAATTTACATCTATAATGTTTAAAATGTAGCCATGTTTTCTCTTAAACCATACCAAAACATGTGTGACTGGTACCAGTTTCACATTTTTAATGGGATCATGAATACAGTTTCTTTCGTTTCAGCAGCTTACCCTGCTGTATATGGAGGTTTCCCACAGATCAGCCAGCCAGCCACACTGCTGCCCACAGCTCAGAAAGAAGGCCCAGAAGGTTGTAACTTGTTCATCTATCATCTGCCTCAAGAGTTTGGGGATGGAGAGCTTGCTCAAATGTTTGTTCCTTTTGGCAATGTCATAAGTGCTAAAGTCTACGTTGACCGGGCAACCAATCAGAGCAAGTGCTTTGGTAAGTGCGTTGTTCATAAATTAACTCTTCAACCAGTATGATAGTGTTCTTAGAATTTCTTTATTTATTAAGGCAGGTGGTCATTCTGGTATGTAGGCCATCAATATTTAAAATGCCCTTCACAGAAATGATTGTGCTTCTAAACAGCTGGGAATTTTTTCACTTTAATATCATTTTCTGAAGCAAAGTTAGCCTCGAGGATTTGTCAAGTAAAATAACAAAATTTATCATTTGCACGTTGTTTGGATTTTCATCTGAAGCAATGATAGCATAATATACAAGCAAGTTTGACACTTTGGTTGGAGAATAAATGAGATTACATCAAGATCACCACCATTTTATATTTTATAATTTCTCGAGTCAATCATTGAAACAAGAGCCGATTATTCTGGAATTTTTTGAAGCTATCTTGCAATATCTTTATAATGTGTAGAATATCAGACAGTGAAAGTGTTTGGCATGTGTTAACTGAAATTCTAAAGATGTATAGTTATACTCTAATATAATTAAATTGTTTAAAACTAATTTTAACAAGGAAATCAAACAATAGAAGCTGTAAAGGTAAAATTATAGATGTCATTTTTATCTAGTTCTAAACTAAATACGGTGAAACAATTAATGTATGTGTGCTAGTTTCATAAAAACATGTTTAAAATCTTCCAGGTTTTGTCAGTTTTGACAACCCAACCAGTGCTCAAACTGCCATCCAGGCAATGAACGGGTTCCAAATTGGCATGAAACGACTCAAAGTTCAGTTGAAACGCCCAAAAGATGCGAACCGCCCATACTAAAGCGACATATTCTTGAGCACAAATTATCACTCATGCGAGAACTGGTAAGTGATACTTATTGGTTATGTTTCTGACTAGATTAGTTCTACTTGCCTTCAAGTATGTCACTGATTAAGCATTGTATTAGTATATATTATATCCTTATTTATTTCTATATACTTGTGCTTTAATTTTATTTGTCTGCTCAAGTTGTCTCTGATAATATTGGTCTGTGTGGTTATAAGAGAATGGAAACTTGGACTTTTGCCGGAAATTTCCAGGAAAATGTAATCTAGTTAGTCTCAGGAAACAAGTGAAAGAACGCACCATAACAGAATATTGAGATTTTGGGGGAGAATAGCATATCAATATTGCAAAACAAAAACGTGCAAACTTTGTTTTGAACAAGTCAGAAGTTTGAAGATAAAGCTGGAAGTGACTTAAATAAAGAAAATGCTGCATTCTTCAGAACCTGTTCAACACAACTATTTGTTGCCATCCAAATTTTGTCATCCAACAATAATGTCACAGCACTTGGGATGTGCCAATATGTGCTTTTGTCTCCCTTGGAAGACGTCAGAGTAAGGTTACTTAGACGCTGATCAGCATCTAATTAATCTTATATGAAGATCCTTCCTGCTAGTGCCAAATTGGATTCCTGATTCCATCAGTTGTAGTCTCATATGGTCATCAGTTTTTTCCTCAATCAACAGGCAGTTATTTATTGATAGTGTTCTGTTTCCCTAGCTTTACCTTTGTGCCCTGGAGGCTGGGGGAAACCCTCTCATTTCCATGTACATACACCAGCTTGGCATGGGTGATAGAGCCATGTCAGCTTTAGTAGGTGTTAAGGACTCTGTTGTGATGTAGGAATCACATAACTTACTTCAGGCTCATAAAATCCACAGATTCCACATGATTATCACATTGTGATCATCAGCTACAGGCAATAATAAGCATGGACACACATTTGGCTGTGTTACCAAGGCTTTAAAAGAAGTTTGGAATAGTAACGCCGTGACATATAAAGCATATAAGAAACAACTTGGTGTGGTGTCGGGTACCACACTCCATAGAAAACCTCAGCAGCAAACACCAATCAGTGTAGGAAATTGAGGACCTATGCTCTGTTGCGAGATAGAAGGAAGAAGCGTGGACACACACGGGATAGTAGACACAGCTAGAGATAAAAAGGAAGACTTGAAACTAGGAAGTATACACCATCATGGGCGATTTGGGACATCATTCCTTTAGATAAGTGAAATGCCTGGCTGGACAGGAAGTTGGAAAAGTGGGACAAGATGGTTTCTTAGAAAAGTGGGATAAGATGGTTTCTTAGTTGCTATAAAATTCATGAAGCTAATATCACAATTAAGCACTGCACACATATTTCCATAAAGCACAGGCTACAAAAGGATTATTTTTACAAATGTTCTTATAAATTATAATTATAAACACAAGAAAGGAAATAATCTGCCCAATTGTTTAATTCTTCAGCAATAAAAGTAATAACAAGAAAGTTGTGAATGGTATTACACTGATTAAAACTAATGAAATTTGTTTAATGGAGTCCAGTCTATTGTTACTTCTATAACAGTTGCTCTATATTAAAATTAATAAAATAGTATGTTTTACAGAAATGGAAATAGCCAACTTAATAATTATAAGATAACAACAGTAGAAATAATAATTTATTCTGTGAACTGTAAATGAGCGGTGATCAGATTTTATGAGGAGAAAAGAAACCTTTCTTATATTTTTTATTTTGTAAAAAAATGGAAGGAACAACTAGAAACTCAAATAAGTGAAGCTGAAGATAAAACTGGCTGAAGATCTAATTGTGGTGGTGCACATGATGATACACGAAGAAACGTAAAGATATCACTTTTACTGCATGAAATAGTCAAGTTTTTGGATATGCATTGTAAGTTAGATTGTGGCAGTCAGAAATATAACAATACCCAGAAACAGATGGATGGATTATATCACGGTTGACATAAACTCAGCATGGCCAAACAATACACTTTGCTTAAGACCACTCACCTGAGCACCTTATAGATTTCTGATGTTGCTGAAATGTGGAAACAGAATCGTTTGCAATTGTACAAAAGTTTTGCATATTGGTTAAAAGTATTCTGTTTGTCAGCAATCTCCTGCCTTATCAAATTTAGCAGTGCTTGTACATGGTGTGTAATATGTTTGGGCTCAATATTTTAAAAAAATCATGGTCATCCACTTATATTGGGTTTGACATTTGAAAGGTTGGTGACACATACCAGATGATTTGCTTTTAATATCTGCTTTTTTTTTTTGACTAATCTGTTAGCATTCTAGACATGGATACAAGTCTAGACGAAGATTAAAGCTGTCTAGACAAGGAAAAATAGAATAGATTTGCAATCAAATAATCCTGTGTTGGTAGAGTATTCTGCATGTGGTTAAAAGTAATATAACATTCGTTTGACAAAAGTCTAGACATGAACAACTGTAGTCTGTTAATGAAAGTAATCTACAAGTAGACCAAAGTAGTCTAAATGCTGATGAAAGTAGTCTACAGATGAATTTAATTTTGATGAAAGTCTAAATGTGTATGAAAGTAAATAATATAGTCATTTTATTTCAGAGTAATTTCTGCTATATTCTTCCAATTTTTTTTCTCCATTGGCATTTTCCTGTAGCCCTACCAACAAAGGCTTGTAGCTCCAACTTCAGGGGCTTGTGATTGGATGGCGTTCATGCCAATCACTCTACATAAGCCACTCTCCATCAGTCTGGTGTAAGTGGGTGGGATTTGTACATATCAAATCAAGTTGTAGACATTGTTCTATATTTATCTGCCTGTGCTCTTGACAGTATAGTTGTGTGTTTATTTGTTTATTTTTTTTTGGTTGAATATTACCACATTTTGTAACACGTGTGTTCATTGGTCAGTTTGATTGGTTGGGTGTTTCCTTCTTGTGCTCAGTGCTATGATTGCAAGAGTTGTAATTAATTCCTTCTTATTAACTTTGTGTTCTTTAAAGTGTTTTTTTTTCATGAAGAGTGGTATATTGTGGCTTTGATAAACATTTGTCACTATTATTGTTCTTTAGTGAGTCTTTTTTTGTTTTGGCATTTCTGTTGTTTGGTTGGTTGATATGTATATGTTTTGTGGGTGTGTTTGTTATGTATACTCACCGGTCTCTTGGCATTTTGGGATACTGTTTTTAACACTTGGATATTTTCTCTTTGTTGTGTCACTAGTAACCACAGCAGCAAGTTGTTTCAGTGCAAAAACGACATTAATAAATACCTCATTGTTTTGTACCTTTTTATTTCATGCCCAGGTTAAATTTTTTAAATAGATTTTATCACACACATTCTTACAACAGTAAATTATACTAAGTTTTTTGTTTCATGAAACATTGTTTGCACAGAGTTGCATTTTATAAAACATAATGTAATTTCTTTTGACAAGATGTAGCTGCTTCAAATATTAAATTAACAGTTGAATTTTCCTGTTATATGAAAGCACATTTGTGGATATGGTTGTAGTCATTGAAATGTGTACTTAAATGTAATGGGCCCATAACAATTATTTACACGAACTAGCATGCATTGCAGATATTATTTATGGAGATGTTTCTTACAAATATGTGTAAAATGTGTTGTAATTTAAGAGCCATGGTGATGTAGTGGTTAGTGTGTATGCTCACCAGAACAATAGCCAATGGATTAATCATGTCAACTGTTGGAAGAACTTGTTTTCCCATCTAGTTCAACTTGGTCAGCCTAGATTCGTGCCAGGTAAATTTCACACCCGTGTTTAACTAGGGCACATAAGGGAAGTAACAAAAGCACCACTGTAACCTAGCATACACTTCATAAAAGGCAGCTTTAAAAAGTTAGCAAAAAACTGGATACCTCAACCCATTGTGAACTTTAGCTGGAGAATTCAACCAGTCATAAGCAAGTCTACATAGAGCTTAATGTGGCTTGGTTATTGCTTCGTTGACATGCGAGAGGCAGAAGGTTAATTATCAGTTGGTTATGGGCCTTTGCATCATTGGCATGTGAGGTTAATTCTCAGAATTGTATGGCAAATGTCAAGGAAGGAAAGGCAACAAGAAAGGTGAGTTTGTTGTGACACCTTGCTATGGTGTGCCTACTATTTATACACGGTGTATTATTGACTGCAGTGTTTGAAAATATTGCTGGTCCAAATTTTGTATTTACCTATTATGTTGCATGAACTTTACAGAGGGTGAATACAAAACTTGGAATGGCAATATTTTCAAACACTGCACAGTCATTAAAAATACACCCTATAAAACCTAACACTTCACACTCCATCAGAGAGGTCAGCTGGGACAAATGGATAAGAGCGCCTGTTCTTTTACATCCAGTGTGCTAAAGCTGAGGTAGCAGGTTCAAACCCCCTACACCGGTCAGGTTGATTATAATTTTGGGGGGGGGGGGGGGGGGGGGGGGGGGCATAATTTACAAGTACCTCTGAAGTTGGAGTGGGTTCGACTGATGGCAAAGGGCACTGGTAAAATCAGTCCTGGGGGCTAGAAGTAGTAGCACATGTGTGGACTAAACTTGGGGGGGGGGGGGGAATGCTAACTCCATCAGTGATGGGGGGGGGGGGCAGTGATATCAACTATGATAGTCACTACATTGTATTCATCGAGTCCTTGTGTTGATTAAATCTTTAGAAACTTCCAATGTATTAATGATGTTAGCTTACACGGTCAATATTTCAAAGCTGAATTGTTTACCTGAGTCTTCTTGCCAGAGTCATGGAACTTTTTTCTGATGTTGACGGCTTGATTTGGTTGTTAGACAATCACCTTCAGTGCACACTGATCCTTCAATAAGTCTTTGTCTCCTCCCATAGACTATGCAAGGAGGCTGTTAATATTGTGCAAACATTCTGCAATATCAGTAAGCATTAGAATGTATGTATTCCATAAATGTGCAGGCTATATTTTCTTTGCGGGTAGTTTTCTGTTTAAATTGGTGTTTTTGAAATATTTGGTTCCCTGTCCAACTGCCAAGGATCTTTAATGTGCACATCATGTTCATGTGTTCAAGTATTTTGCCCTTATCAAAGAAGGACCGGTGGATGATCTACTACCATGGGATCACAGGAGATGATAAAATTCCCATGTTACTTTTGTTTGTTATTGCAAAAACTCATTTGTAGCTTGCATTGATTCACACTGATGTCCTCAAGTTTGAGACTGACACATTACCAAGTCATTTCCCCAGTTGTAGGCTGATTTCACTTCTTCTCTGTTGTAGACCTATGTCACTCCTTCTTGTTGTGGACTTTCCACTTCTCCCAGTTTGGGCTGATTTCACTTCCTTTTCTATTGTTGACTTGTCACTTATCCTAGTTGTGGGCTGTCACTCCTCCTTGTTGTAGACTTATGTCACTCCTCCTTGTTGTAGACTTATGTCACTCCTTCTCTGTTGTAGACTTATGTCACTCCTTCTTGTTGTGGACTTATGTCACTCATTCTTGTTGTGAACTTATGTCACTCATTCTTGTTGTGGACTTATGTCACTCATTCTTGTTGTGGACTTAATAACAGTCATTCCCCTGTTTTGATTCCAAATCACTTCTTCCCTGCTGTGGATTTGCATTCAGCTAACCAAACATTCATCCTCTTCAGAATACCATTTATTTGTTCTTCTTAATTACCGTACAATAACAGAAGCAAGTAATGTTTCAAACTCATAAACATGGGGAGCTGCGTGGTCTCGAGGTACGGTGTCCGCCTCGAGTGCTGGAGGTCCCGGGTTCAAGCCCCTGTGATGCCGGGATTTTTTCACGTGGACTTCTAGTAATAAATTTCCCCTGGTATCTGGGTAGTGAGATCGGATGCCCATGTGTATTGTTGCGCACAGTAAAAAAATCCCTTGGCAGTTGGAAATCAAAAAAGAGTAGCCTAATGGCGCTGCCCGAGCAAAATTTTGAGTTAAAAATCTACCCAAACTATTTTCAGGATCCTCTCCGGTACTACAGAGTTCGTGCTCTGAGCTGAGTTTCTCCACTCAGATTTAAGTTTGGAGGAAAACGGAGCATCTATGGGTTGCATCCATGTGCCGCGATGTTGATCCATTGACTAAACTAAACTCATAAACATTCTTGTATTTTGAGTTTAACAATTCAGCTTTTGAGTATTTATTGATAATCGTAACATTTGATAGTTTTTCAACTAGACCTGTAATTATGGTCATAATCCAACGTTAAATTAAGTCTGGGCTCTAAGATATGACTACACTACTTCTTCTGCCCATTAACATCCATTGGAGTGTAGGCTCTCAACCTGGTGGCAACCTGTCATATATAACTCTACAGCTTTATGTGGTCTGTTTCTTGCATCTAGAACACTTGTGATTACAAATACAAATCTCATGGAAAATATAAAGCAGCAGTGACGTGACGGTAGGAGTAGTCAATGCTTACATTTGTTCAGGAAACTTATATATTTAAATTAGAGTTGAGTCAGGAATCGACATCACAACATTCTTGACATTCCCATAGTTGTTTTATTTGGTTTTTTTCGGGATTTGAAATTTAAACTTTGAGCACAACCCACTACTGGCAACACTGTTCGTATTACTAAAATGACTACAATTTCTTCAAAATGGGATATGTAGATGAATTGTGGTGAAATATTTTTTTCTTCAGGTGGAATCTCGTGAAATTTATCCATTCTTCTTAATGGAAATATTATTTTTAGAAATTCTTCAAAATGGGATGATGTGAAAATATATATGTTTGCAAATTCTTCAGAACAGGATATTGTGAAATATCATATTTCTTCTTAATGGATATGATATGTTTGGATATTCTTGACATCCCTGGTGAAATGTGTCATTGTTCTTCATAGATGGATTTTGTGATATACCCGGAAGCTCTTCATAATAGGATACAATATGTCTGAAAGATTTTCTTAGAGGGAAATGCTGAATCGTCTCAAGCTTCTTATGAAATATGATGAAACAGCTGAATTTAAAAAAAATATATATATATATATATATATATATATATATATATATATATATATATATATATATATATATATATATATATATATATAAGTAGTTCATTTTGCACACTTCTTTTGTTTGAAAATCTGTAATAATTTATTTTTTTCATTTTAAACATGGTCTCTCTTATTGCCATGAAAATGGTGGGTTGTTCATTGTTTTGAGGCTACTTTCTCAAAATGGCAGCACCAGCCATCTTAGAAGTTCAAAACTTCTGAAGTAGAGAGTGCAAGAACTGCTGAAGGCAAGTCAAAGGCATGTGCTTATTGAGATAACTGTAGTCAGTAAAGTAGGTCAGTAAAGGACCTTTTTACGTGCCTTAAAGTGCACAGGGCATGTGGTGCTAGACATGTATTCTTATAGACCAGTCGGTTCCCAAGGAAGAGGTCATGTGATCAATATCATGCTGAACACCTTTACTTCCCAAGACATTCCTGGTGTCCATTTTAGACTGGGTTGGCCTTTGTCTCCAGGTCAGTTTTAAATGATTAAGTGTCATGTCATGGGATGATTAATCATCTGAGGTGACTTCCCATATCTGCCACGGGCTTATATACAGTAGTTTACCCTATGCAACCCCCTTTAATTTAATATATATCATTTAATATGTCTGCTAGCATATTTACAACTTTTAAGTCATAACTGTGACAGGCTCTTACTTCCCACTTTCAGCCATCCACTTTTGTTTGGTCCAACCCAACTTTTTGGTTTGGTCCAACCCAACTTTTTGGTTTGGTCCAAACCTACTTTTTTGTTTGGCACTGAATCTGTTAATCTGTGCTCGTTCGCTCACTTTGAACTCAAACATAGTCCATACACTCTACTTCTAGTATCACTGGGCTGAATTTTGCGTGTGGATTAGCTTGCCCTAGTCCATACACACTACTTCTAGTATCATTGGGCTGAATTTTGCATGTGGATTAGCTTGCCCTAGTACCTGTGTCCCTCACCATCAGGTGAACCCACTCTTACCAGAGGTACTTGTAATTTACATCCCCAAGTCAAGATCGAAAAAGCCAGCATTTTAGTCCTACTGCCTTGTCTAGGTAAGGGTTTTAGCCCTGACCTCAGCATCCGCACACCGGATGTTTAAGAATGAGTGGTCTTATCCATTCGCCATGCTGGCCTCTATGAGAATTTAAACCTATAATTATCACACTAGCAGATAGGCATCTTGGACAAGTTGAACTTTATGTTTAGACAAAATATCGGTGAAAATCTCAGACAAAGTAGTTAACATCAATTTCTTGGACAAAGATGTCTCCTTGAGACTCAAACATGGACATAGAATGCCAGTGAAACTCCTGTAAACTCAGTCTTGGGTGAAAACAACTCAGAAAACTCATTCTTGGACAAAATCACCTCATGGACAAAGAGTTACATTGTGCTTTTTAAGAAAGGCATAATAACATATCCATAGCACAAAACCTGGGCTGAATTGTAGAGACCATGTGTTGCACATGCAGCATGATCCCTCTCTCGACTTGCCTAGTTTACTCCAGAGGAAAGGTAACACCGATACTTCTGGAACAAGACAAGCTACCAGATCATCAAAGCAATGCTCTAACTGTTCACCTGTCGGAGCTTCTACCCCAGACTAGTTGCTGATCAAAGCTTAGGTGCCTAGTCTGCCCTGCAATGACATTTAGTCTTTAGGTTGCATTTCCTGGCACTATGATAAAGCTTGTATCCTCCCAATTGCACTCCTCTGCCTGAAGCCATTGGCACAATGTCAGGTATTGGGTTTAGTGAGCGCTGCACAACATTTGGGGCTAACAGGAAGCAGGTATTAGCGTCTACTGTCACATCTGACTAAGACCTGACTAACATGAGCACTGCCATTAGAACAGTATGGTAGAATAGAGTGGAGCATTCAGAATCTGAGACAGCGTTTTAGTGATTGTAATATTGCAGATATGGGCGTTTCTCAATCTATATTTTCATTAGTGTACAATAATAGAGGTATAGAATCAATGCTGTTAATATGAAACCTTGAAGATTATGCCAAGGGCTACAAGAGTGTACATATATAAACATGTTAACAATATATGTCACATGTATCAGTAGCTGTGATAGTGTTAACATGTTTCCAGTACTTTTCTGTAATCCATTAATAGTTCATTAATTACATGATACATTAATCATTGTGACAGTATATACATGTTTACAATGTGTCTGTAATATGTTAATAGTTCATTAATCATTGTGATAGTATATACATGGTTAATATGTTTACAATGTCTGTAATACATTAATAGTTCATTAATTACATTAATCATTGTGACAAAATATACATGGTTAACATGTTTACAATGTGTTTGTAATACATTAATAGCTGCATCAGTATACACATCATTAACAAGTTTACATCTGTGCTTCATCAATGGCAGTGGCAGTAAACATAAGCTAAAATATTTACAAATCACTGTGAAACAGACCTCATCATCCAAGGTCCGCTCAGTCTACAATATGCCATGCGTCACCTATCTCAGAAAAATGCTGTAGTCTGGTCTGTTGTCTGCCTCACATAGGTACTGAAGTCTTGTCTGTCATCTACATCACTATAATTTAATTACATCTAGAGCAGTAATCCATCCATCCATCATGTGCCATGCTGATAAGCGTGGGCGGTTATGTTTTGCCATCTCACGTGTTCACCAGAGTCATGGATCAGCACTGTGTTTCTGTTTCAACTATGCCACGTGGCCAAGCCATCCAGGTTTTTACTTCCTGGTCTTCTCTTATGGTCTCATCCCTTCGATCTTGCCAATTTTCACCAAGTTCTCCAATTCATTTCTTCTCATAACATGCCCAAAGAATTTTGACTGTCTACGGCTAATGTTTCTAATCAGTTTACGATCTTCATTTGTTTCTTGAAGGACTTGTTCATTGGTTTTCTGTCTGTCCATGGTATTCTTTGCATTTTCCTCAGAAACCACATTTCCATGGCCATCAGATGTTTTTAAGCGTGCCTGCTCATTGTCCACGCTTCACGTCCATACAAAAGTACAGGTTCTTCAACACTTATTCTAATCTTCGTCGGCAACTCTTATTCTAATCTTTTCAAGGCATCTCCCATCTGATGTTATGAATGCTCCGAGATAACTGTACCGATTCACTTGCTTAAGAATATGCCCATTTACTCGTATATCACATTGTGGTATTTCCTTCTTCCCAGTGATGACTATAATTTCTGCCTTCCTACAATTTAATTCCAACCCTAGTTGTTCACTGTGCGCAACAACAGCATCTACTAAATGTTGCAGGTTCTGTTCATTAGAGCAGTAATAGTAAACACATAGGTAGTATTTTTTTTTACGAACCTCGCACATCACACACAACAGCTGTAAACATTTACATATGTAGGCAAATTCCCTCAATACAAACCTCCAGAGTCACAGATCGTGACTAGATATAGAAGTAGCAAACGTCATAGATCTGTGCTGCTGTGTTTGTTGTGCTGTGTTTAACATCTGTTTGCCGTTCTAACACTGTAAGGTGGGAGTTATCTAACTTAGCAATGTTGTCATTGGCTGTGTGATCATTTTGACCTTGTACTAACCATTGTTGCATTTGTAAAGTAAGCTTTCTGGGTTCTTATGTATTTTCTGAATTCTTTTAAATGCACTCGTCTGTCTGCAACTTGTCTGTCACCTTGTCATTTCTGTGTCTGCTTGTCTCACAACCTGTCTCATATCTGTGTTGGCTTGTCTCACAGCTTGTCTGTCTGTGTCTGCTTGTCTGTCTGTCCACTTGTCTCACAAGTTGTCTCATTTCTGTGTCTGCTTGTCTCACAAGTTGTCTCATTTCTGTGTCTATTTGTCTCACAACTTGTCATATCTGTGTCTGCTTGTCTCACAACTTGTCTGTCTGTGTCTGCTTGTCTCACAAGTTGTCTCATTTCTGTGTCTGCTTGTCACACAAGTTGTCTCATTTCTGTGTCTGCTTGTCTCACAACTTGTCTGTGTCTGCTTGTCTCACAAGTTGTCTCATTTCTGTGTCTGCTTGTTACACAAGTTGTGTCATTTCTGTGTCTGCTTGTCTCACAACTTATTTTGTGTTTCTGCTTGCTTGTCTCATAATTTGTCTCGTATCTAGGAATGCTTGTCTCACAACCTGTCTAATTGATATGCTCCTTCTTGTCTCAAGTCCATTACTGCTTGTTTCACAAATTAGTCTCGTTCTATTCCTGTTTGTTTCACAACTTGTCCCGTGTTTCTCTTTGCTTGTCTACCCATTATTTCTCTAACAATTTGTCGCATTTGCCATATTCTTGTCTAATTCACAAAGATGATAGTCTTGTTTGTCATCTACCTCACATAGATCTGCCTCACAAAGATGCTATAGTTGTTTATCTGCCTCATATAGATGCTATAGTCTGTCACCTACTTCACAAAGATGCTACAGTCTAGTCTGTCACCTACCTCACATAGATGATATAGTCTTTATCTGTCATCAAACTCACAAAGATGCTAGTCATATCTGTCATCAAACTCACAAAGATGCTAGTCATATCTGTCATCAAACTCACAAAGATGCTAGTCATATCTGTCATCAAACTCACAAAGATGCTAGTCATATCTGTCATCAAACTCACAAAGATGCTAGTCATATCTGTCATCAAACTCACAAAGATGCTAGTCATATCTATCATCAAACTCACAAAGATGCCAGTCATATCTGTCATCAAACTCACAAAGATGCTAGTCATATCTGTCATCAAACTCACAAAGATGTCAGTCATATCTGTCATCAAACTCACAAAGATGCCAGTCATATCTGTCATCAAACTCACAAAGATGCCAGTCATATCTGTCATCAAACTCACAAAGATGTCAGTCATATCTGTCATCAAACTCACAAAGATGCTAGTCATATCATCTACTTCACAAAGATGCTAGTCATATCATCTACTTCACAAAGATGCTATAGACTAGCCTGCCATCTACCTTCTGAAGATCCTACAGTCTGTCATCTAACTCATAAAGGTACTTGTCTGTCTTCTACCTCAAAGAGATGCTATAGTCTATCTACATCACAAGGATGCTATAGTCTTATCTGTCATCTACTACAGTCTTGTCTGTCATCTACTACAGTCTTGTCTGTCATCTACTACAGTCTTATCTGTCATCTACTACAGTCTTGTCTGTCATCTACTACAGTCTTATCTGTCATCTACTACAGTCTTGTCTGTCATCTACTACAGTCTTGTCTGTCATCTACTACAGTCTTGTCTGTCATCTACTACAGTCTTATCTGTCATCTACTACAGTCTGTCATCTACTACAGTCTTATCTGTCATCTACTACAGTCTTGTCTGTCATCTACTACAGTCTTGTCTGTCATCTACTACAGTCTTATCTGTCATCTACTACAGTCTTGTCTGTCATCTACTACAGTCTTGTCTGTCATCTACTACAGTCTTGTCTGTCATCTACTACAGTCTTGTCTGTCATCTACTACAGTCTTATCTGTCATCTACTACAGTCTTGTCTGTCATCTACTACAGTCTTGTCTGTCATCTACTACAGTCTTATCTGTCATCTACTACAGTCTTGTCTGTCATCTACTACAGTCTTGTCTGTCATCTACTACAGTCTTGTCTGTCATCTACTACAGTCTTGTCTGTCATCTACTACAGTCTTATCTGTCATCTACTACAGTCTTGTCTGTCATCTACTACAGTCTTGTCTGTCATCTACTACAGTCTTATCTGTCATCTACTACAGTCTTGTCTGTCATCTACTACAGTCTTGTCTGTCATCTACTACAGTCTTGTCTGTCATCTACTACAGTCTTATCTGTCATCTACTACAGTCTTGTCTGTCATCTACTACAGTCTTGTCTGTCATCTACTACAGTCTTGTCTGTCATCTACTACAGTCTTATCTGTCATCTACTACAGTCTTATCTGTCATCTACTACAGTCTTGTCTGTCATCTACTACAGTCTTATCTGTCATCTACTTCAGTCTTATCTGTCATCTACTACAGTCTTGTCTGTCATCTACTACAGTCTTGTCTGTCATCTACTACAGTCTTATCTGTCATCTACTACAGTCTTGTCTGTCATCTACTACAGTCTTGTCTGTCATCTACTAGAGTCTTGTCTGTCATCTACTACAGTCTTATCTGTCATCTACTACAGTCTTGTCTGTCATCTACTACAGTCTTATCTGTCATCTACTACAGTCTTGTCTGTCATCTACTACAGTCTTGTCTGTCATCTACTACAGTCTTGTCTGTCATCTACTACAGTCTTGTCTGTCATCTACTACAGTCTTGTCTGTCATCTACTACAGTCTTGTCTGTCATCTACTACAGTCTTGTCTGTCATCTACTACAGTCTTGTCTGTCATCTACTACAGTCTTGTCTGTCATCTACTACAGTCTTATCTGTCATCTACTACAGTCTTATCTGTCATCTACTATACAAGGATGCTATAGTTTATCTACCTCACAAGGATGATATAGTTGACTGTTATCTATATCCAACAAAGATGCTATAGTTGTCTTTCATCTACTTCATATAGATTGTAGTCTTCCCTAACATTTATCTAGACAAACAAGCGTCTTTCTCTGAGAGAGCGAAAATGAACTTGTGTAATAATTCACAGCCTTTTGTCACTCTTTTACAGTCCTTTTTGTCACTCATTCCATAGATCTCAACATCCACCAGTGAATGATGCTTTCTTCCCTCCTCCTCCAATTACTTTGCAGCAATGTTTTTTCCTATGTAATCATCATCTGATAAATTGGATGAGGTCAAGCTTCTAATTAGCAAGTTATACAGGCTCCAGTTTAGTATTTTAGTTAAGGTGAGGCATGGCTGACACACGAGGCTCAGAAATTACTGAGTTTGAACCTGTCAAAAGCCCAGGAATTTGAATAAGAACCATTGATGTCTAATATTAATGTCCTTCTAATCTTTGATAGTGAGATTGCATTTCTAACCTTCTCATATATCGGCAAAAAAACAGGGCCCAGTGCTAAAGTTGTACACTCTTAAAAATCTCACAGCAGTTGGAAATATAAAGATTAACAATGGCCACCACTCTGACAAAATGGTTATATAGAAAATAATGCAATACCCTGGATGAATAGAGCTGATTACCTTGGTCTGGATGGATCTGTCTGTTGGAAGTTAAGGTTATGCTAGTTGGACACACTGCCCCCTGGGGTGCATTATTAGCTGTGACACTTTCTTCCAAAGAGGAACAAAGAAGTACTTCTTTAGATTAGCCCAGGCAATCCTCTCTAAAATATTTGGACACAGGTGCCCTGCATTATCTTTTCAAGTGGTAATGGTTTGTCTGTTGGGCTGCTGTAATCAGCAACTGTTTCCCTCACCCAACAGTATGTGCTTTCTCTGTAATTTCTCACATTTTGTTACTCTCTTTACTGCATCAACTTGTTACCTTTTTTTTTTTTTTTTTTGTAGCTGTCTCCTCCACCACCTCCTTTTTCTTGTACTTTAACTGTTACCACTTTGTCATCTTTCTTGCTTTCTTCTCCTTCCTTTTACTTCTTCTTCAGCCTCTCCTGCTGATTTTACTTCTTCAGCAACCTTTTCCGTTTCCTTCGTGTTCTCCTCATTCAGCTGTTTTTCCTCCTCATCCTCGGTTTTTCTCTTTGTTCCTACCTTTCTTCTTTTTTTTTATCTTTCTCAGTTGCTGCTGCTCTTCTTCTTCTCTTCCTCCTCCAACATCTCCTCCCTTATCTTCACTAGGGAAAATTGCTGCATTGTGTCCATTGACAGAAAATCTGTAACATTGACACTTCACATGGCTCCATTACTCCAATCTTTTATACCACCATATTCAATATGACAGGCATTAATTTTAGTCTTCTTAATACTGCTCAGCCATCTTCTGTGTTGGTTTGTTGATCTTGGGTCTTAATTTCCTTCAGTTTATTAATCGAGCATCTATAATTCCTTCACAAATCTTGCTTCTTCTGATCTCTTCTAGTCTCTTACATATATTGTGACCTATTGCTTTCACTTCATGCAGTGAAATTCCCAAACTGAAAGATTCTGACTTTTCTATTTTCCAGACACCTTTCTCACTCTTGGAACATTGTTCTCATTATATAGTTTTATAAATAATTATATTTTCAATATTTTGTAAATGTAAATATATGTATTATTCTGGAAGCTAAAGTATAGTATTTCTTTAGTAAATTTTTAATGTAGTCTTGAATATATAAAAAGTGTTTTTATTCACTAATATTTAAATATATTAAATATAAACCATGGTTTTTATTTTTGCGCATTGTTCATAAAGGATTAGATTGTCTTTGTTTTTCATACTACAAGGAGAGAGAAAGTATTTCATTGTGATTAATGTGTAAACTAGATTTTATGTATCTGTTTATTGTAACAGTGATGTATTATGATCTGTTTCAAACCTCTTTGGGGTCTCACTATTTTGTGAATAATGCCAAGTGTAATAACTGATTATTATGTCTAGAAATTTCATGAGGAAAGTGTCACTTTTGTAAAAATTGAGCGATTTTTTGCAGACAATTTAATGCTTTTGAAGACAGTTCAAAACTAATTAAACCTACTCTTGTCAAAATAAATTAATTGTGCTAATATCATATGTAGTATAGTATGAATGCTAATATCATATATAGTATAGTTTGTATCATTACTGTTCTTCTATGTATATAAATATATTTTTACAGAACGTGTAAAAATATATTTTTTTTTTAACCCTTTACCGGGCAGACGTATGTCCGTTTTTTTTTAAGCTGTGAACGGGCAAGATTTTTCAGGTTCGGTAAAATTTTGGTTACGTTTGTAAAACCATCACATCTAAGGTGTTAGTTGACAGATTTTAGTGAAATAAAAATCGAAATGAAGGCAAATGCATGCAGATTATTTTACTCACATGAATATGTAATCCAATGTTGCTGGTTATCCACACATGAACACAAATATTTACAAGATGCAACATATTGTTTGTGATTGTCAGAATAAGAATCACTTTCTTTAAAGTCCGACTCACGACTGCTTGCTCTGATCACTGATATCTAGCTCCGATTAATAGTCAACTTCGTGTCCTTCAATGTCACTTAAATTGAACCCAGCAAAATCTCCGCTATCACTTGAAGAATCGGCAAAATCCATTTTGAAATACAAAGCATAAAACCCCCCAAAACTATTAAAAAACCTGTTCAAATTCAAAGTACAAGCTTGCAAATGGTGGCCACATTGTCAAGCTATAGGCGAAACCGAAAGTAGACAATCAGAAGTCTCGGAAAGCCGTTAGATCACATTTTTACAATACTTAGTAATCATGAATGCTTTGGAACGAAGGTTTAGAAGCATTTTTGAAGCATTATTTTTGTGTTCTTGTTGAAATATTAATTGTAATAAAACAGATATGATTCACTTCCAAGAAGAAAGAAACACCACAACATGTCATCTCTTAGTAAATGGGACAATTTTACGCTGGTGAATCAGTACAACAATCTTAGAACAATCATAACTTCTGATAAAAGATCTCATCTACCTTACATAGATGCTATAGCTGTTTATCATCTGCATCTGCAGAGTTTTGCGAGATAGAAAACATACTGACCATTAGAAATCCGTCTATGACAAAGAACAAAGTATTAAGTGCTGTATATAACCTATATGCTGTATGCTTATGAAACATGAAAAAAGTGCAGACAAGCTGAGAAATATCTATTAGCAACGGAGATGTGGTTTCTGAGAAAAATGCCAAAAATACCCTGGATGGACAGAAAAGTCAGTGTTTTTCAAGAAACAAAAGAAAGCAGCAAATTGAGAAATTGGACAGTCAGTCAGTCAAGATATTGTCTTATCACAAGAGGAAATACATTTGAAAACTTGGTGACTACTGGCAAGATGGTTGGAACAGGGAAGGCAAAGAGATATTCTTCGATGACTTGGCAGTTTAGCATAATTGGGACAAGAACACAGACTTGATCCAAGAATCGTGATCATGTGATATGGTGGCATGGCACATCATGATGATGAGATAAGACTTTTAGTACGCATTAATTTTCCAAAAGCAATTTGTTAAAGCCTAAGATTAAAAAATCTACTGGCCAGAACAGTAACTCTGCATGTCGTTTAAGGCCAAGTTTTATTATCTTATCTTGACAGATTTTAGAAACTAACCCTATGCCGTACCATGGTTGAGAATCTTTTTCTCTTGTCAAGTTTTCTGGCTACCCAGTCTACTTCTTCTTATACATGGTGCTAATCATTTCTGCTCTCACATTTCATGTCAGCTGATTTTGTTTCCTGTCAATTGTGCACTTCCCATCTTTGGAATGAGATTTATTTGGGAATATTTTGGTTGCTGGAATAGTTAAAAGATGTCTTGGGCAGTTTCCTCTCTTTTTATGCTAACTTACACAACTTTGTCTTTAAACAAGTCTTTAAAATGTGTAATCAGTTCTCATATATAAAAGTAAGATTTGCTCTTAGCTTTAATAAAAAGTCAGATAATAGCACAAATAAACAAAGGAGCAAAATCAGGCAGTGAATGTATTTTAGATTTACTTTGTCCAATTATGGTATTTCCTTGATTAGATTATTTGAACATTCTAGAAACTACATTCCAGATTTGTCACTGAATTCATTATTGTCTATTATCTATATGTGTATGTGTGCGATAAGGGGGTGTTTTGTGCACTTAATCCTGAACATTTGTATTAGATTTTTAAAATTTTTTATTGTGGCGTCAGAAATCAGGATATGGGGTTTTTTTAAAATAAATGTTCATGGATTGTTTCATTGATTTGGGGGATCAGTTTTCTACTTGTCAAGACAAACACAGTGCAAATTCAACAGAACTCACCAGCTAAGCACAATGCAGAGAGTGATGTTAATATAAACACAGATTGCAATATTTAACTGAACTCCAGTGCAATAAATTCAAGCATGGCACAATTATTTCACATAATATTCACATTGTGAATGTAAACTACCAGAAACATGTTTATATGAGATATATTTAAAAATGTAGACGATAAAACAAAGAAAATTGAAGTATTTTGGTCACTTGAAACGTCACGAAGGTTTGGAGAGAACAATAATGGAAGGGTATATCCCTGGGAAGAGAGGAAGAGGAAGGCCAAAGAGAAGATGGGTGCAGGATGTGGCGGATGATCTCCAGATGGGTGTATCAGACGCGGGACATCTTGCTTGTGATCGAGAAGCTTTCCGGAAGGTTGTTATGGGAGCGAGGTTCTGCAAAGGACATGCTACTGAATGAATGAATGAATGAATGAATGAATATGACCTTTGCCCAGGAAAAAAATATAAATACTCAACCAGAGGTCTGAAACAATGACCTTCAAAGAAATCTCTTTTGGACTCATAAAGGCCTTTAGAGAGTGTAGTGCAATGTGGTCATTTATGGCTAAATTGGTTCCTTTCAGCAACATTTTCAGCTTGGAGAACAGCCAAAAATCACAAGGAGCCATGCCAGAGAAAGGAGTTACAAACCAGAGGAATATTGTGTTGGGCCAAGATGATCTCCATGTCATTTCATGATTTATTAATAGTATAATTTGTAAGGTAGCAATGAAGGTTAAACAGCCAAATTCTATATGGAGAGGAGAAAGGGAAAAAAACAGTATTATGGTGATCAGTAAAGATAAATCTTGCATTGATTCTGAGTAGTAGGTTTAGATGTAGCAGGGAGATAATCCCATAAGATTATTTGGCACCAATAAACAAACATATTCACAAACATACACAATTTACTTTGCGATTTTTGTGTCTAAACAGTAATATCATTTCACTTTGAATTTGATAAGCATAGAGTTGTGGCTTTCATCTCTACTTAAGAAGATCACATTGTGTGGGTTGTTTCAAATTAAGGAATCAGGATCATGGAGTAGTTCATCAAACCACTAGTCCTGTTGGACATTTAGCATCATGTAACAGGTCCTTTGCAGATCACACTGCCCACTGAAAAGATTCCCTCAATCCTTCACCAGTTTTCTTACACAAAGACTTCCGTGTTCTGTGCACATTTTTGTGCTGACCGATTCCAACCTTTTCTTCCTAGACACTGATGTTTAATATCTTCTTCTTCTGCTGTGTTCATCTGGAGAGGTTTTTTTAACGTAATTGCATTGTGCCTGTTTATAGCAGAACTGTGTTCTTGTGCCATTAGGCCGACACATCTGACTTCTTCGGGCATTTGTTGATCGGGTTAACCTTCCCAGGTGATGTTTAATATGACCTGTAGGCTGCATGAGGTTCCCTGAAGGCTAATTAACAACTCTTTCTCCTCGTGTGAAATGGTTGTTTGATTGGCTGAGAACCCTCAAGAAGACTGATGCATTGGAGTTCAGGTCACATCTGAGCCCTGAACAATGCTTGTATCTTTCAGAGAGGTTGGTTTAGAGATGAATCACCTTCTCTCCCTGAAGCACCACCTCTCACTAAAGCACCATCTCCTAATGAAGTGTTGCAGAGTTCTCCTTACCCTCTCCAAGCTCAGAAACCAATGAGGTGTGCAAGGCTGGTACTGGAACATCTGTGGAAATGCATATTACGATGCTGCCAGATCATGGTTCTACACTTTATTCATGGACTGGCTGGGATTAGACTTGGGTTGTATTGGTCATGTTTTTTCTGCAGGTTCAAGGCTGTGAGGGAAACATGAAATCCATGTTTAGAATATTAGTATGACAGGAATGAAGTCTGGTGTGTGACTAGGATGCTCGCAAACCTACCAGTTCATTAAACATGAAGGTCATGTTCTTGTTTCAAGGCACAACGATGTCTTTGTTTCATGGCAACAGTCTGGTCTTTTTTTCACGGCAACAGTATTGTCTTATTTCATGGCAACAGTGTGGTCTTATTTCATGGCAACAGTGTGGTCTTATTTCATGGCAACAGGAATATAATATAGATTGACAGCATTCAAGTGACATTACATATACATTGTGAGTTTTTTATGTTTATTATGGGATGCATACCATCGTCAATTTTTGCTACAAGAGTCTTCTGGACCGATGAATAAAGACTGCTTGCTCGAATGGCTGCTACGCCTTATACTAGCCAGGATTTGTGTCCGCAAATCTCTTGGGGCTTACTGAGTGTGAGGTAATATTCTGGCCTGTCATCTAATCGCTACTCACAGAAACATATCTACACAAAAGACGTAAAAGAGAGGAATTCTTGATACATCATCAGATGATAGACTGAAGAATTTTCAGCAACATTGTGTGGACTATTACATGTTATGTTTCATCTAACATTGTTATAATTTAAGGACAGTTGTATTAATTTGAATCAAGTAGATACATTTAGGTATGTGGATGACATAAGATGGTGGGTGTCCCTGGGATGATTAACCCGGTCAACAAATGCCTGCAGAAGTCGGATGTGTTGGCCTAACGGAGCAAGAACGCAGCTATGCTGTAAACAGGCACAACGCAATCACATCCACACAAAAAAAAAACTGGATGAACGAAGAAGAAGAAGAAGATGGTGGGTGTATCAGAGAGATAACAAACAGAATAGTGTATGGACTACATTTTAAGCCCTTGTTATTGGCAATTTCAGTAAGAGTTCTTGCATTGTTAGTTAGAACCAGTTTTAACATATGACTTTGAATCCTGGACGATAGTAAATAAGCAACAACAGAAAATTCCTCGAGATAATAGAAATGTGGTTTTACAGAAGTATTATGTACCGCCAAAAAAGAGTAAATCTGATTTGAAAAAGGTTTAGTCGTAAAGAACTTATCAGAAAGAAGCTATAAATATTTTATTCCCATTTTATGAGACAAGAAACACTGAAACCTAGTAGCAGCTGGAAATGATACAAGAGATAGTAAAACCAACATGCAAGAGATTCTTGATCTTGATCCATCATGACATCAGAAACACATTAATTAGCATGTGAATTTATACATTGTGTTGATAATGAGATGTGGAAAAGCTTGATTGGCCACCTCAGTTGGAAAGATACTGAAGCTCCATTGCTTGTAGTTAATTTGGTGTGTGATTTATTTGTTGCACCACCCGATTATAATGTATTCACTGGAGCATAATGTGATGATGATGATGATAATTATGTGAACATTAATGGTAATTGAGTTAACTTTCTATATATATCTCAATAACATAAGGAATATAATTTCACATGTATTTTCCCAGATGCTAAGATTATTGTGTTATTGTTTTAATTGTTCAATGTCCTCACATTTACTTTTATTCTCTTTATTTTGTTATAAGAAATTTTTGCTGAGGATTATTGTGTTTTGTGTTACTGTAAACATTCTGTTCAAATGTGAAGCACACTAGTTATGTCATAAAAATGTTTTAAACAATTTGAGTGTCTCCCTTTATGATATTTATCTCCCATAGAATGTCAAAAATATGCAATTGTTTCAATGTTGTTGTGGGATTTGGAAGCAGTTTGCATATTTTTTTTTATGTTGACTAGTTTCTCATCACTGGTTTTGTAGCAGATGTTATTAATTTCCTGTCATGTTTATTATTATGTCATTTGTTGTGATATTTGTTTGTCTGCTCTTTGAATATTTCTCGTGTCACCAGAATTGGTTGAACTTGTTTTTGTTTTTTTTTTTATTTCGTGGTGTTTTAGTTTTTTAGTATTTGGGTCACTGTTCAGTGTTTAAAATCGTTGTGTGGCTTGAATTACTGATTCTAAAATTAATTATTAAAATATTTGTTACCAGTAATCGAGATCATGTTAACAAAATGCAAAACAATACCTGGTTTATTGAATTATATAAAGGGGATCAACAAGTTATTCCCTTATCACGTTTGAGATTAAATTAACCTCAGTGCCAACTGTTTTATACTTATATCTTAATGAAAAATATATGTTCTACCTGATAAAATGTTCTTTTCTGTTTTATTAGTTCAGTTAATGACAAATTTTCAGAAAGGTGAACAGATATTTCCAAATGTAATAATTTATTGGTTTTCTTCTTTATTTATTTGGATTATTTTATAGGTTTTCACTATAGCCAGCAGGTATTAATGAAATTATAAAATATGCTCGATTTTATAAAGATAGTATGCAACCAAAATGTCTTTTCCTCTCATCTTTTAAGCATGAGATTTCCAGATTTGTTTCCTATCCGCTATATATATATATTTTTTTTCTTTCATTTTTTCAGGTGTGTACCTTGGGGCAAGAATCTTCA
This sequence comes from Cepaea nemoralis, assembly GCA_014155875.1. Classification (NCBI taxonomy): domain Eukaryota; kingdom Metazoa; phylum Mollusca; class Gastropoda; order Stylommatophora; family Helicidae; genus Cepaea; species Cepaea nemoralis. The sequence goes on from JACEFZ010022634.1 coordinate 472,663, forward strand.
CATTGTGGATTTTATTACCCAGGATTTTATCTTTGAGAGGCAGAAATATAAATGATGGAATGTTAAATGCCTGAACTGAGACAGCAGTGACAGTACGTGAATCAAGAGATGATGCCTGCTTGCACTTTATTTTTTAACAAAGAAAAACAATAGAACTTTGCTTTCTTTGTTGCTTCATATTGCTTTATTTTTCTCTAATTTACTTGTAAAATAAATTGTTTTCATACATGTAGCTGCTTGCTTTCAGACTATGATTTAGTAGAGCCAGATATGAACAACCAAGGTAGTAAATATTTGATAGATGCCCCCATGTTTTGTACAGTTCCTTTACCCAGACTTAAAATGAACAGTAATTTTACAGTATGATTTTACTTTACATTCAATAAGCTATAACAGCTGATCTATAAAGATACCATAAAACCATGCATGTAATACATGTGTATAACGCATGCATGATTTAGCCCAAAATATTCTGGTAAAATGAAAATTCATATAACAATAAAATACATATTAAAACATGTTTCAATATTTAGTTCCATGAAACATTTTTTTTTAAAAGCTAGAAAATATTTTACAACAAAAAAAATTGATTCACAGCACCTAAATTTTAGGTACTTTAGGACTTCCTCAACATCCCTCATTAGAAAGCAGCTCATCTAGTGTTAAGTCAAGTCAGTGCCATTATTGGTACTTTCATAATAAATATCGCCATCTTCATTCAGTCATACATGTTCTTTCTTCCGCAAATCATCATCTTAGCTGCTGCCAAATTTATTCATAAGAAAAGACATCACACATTCTGTTCCATGCTATTTTCTGAATTGAAAATGTAGTTTGTGATGCTAGAGTATAATTCACACCTGGAAAAAAAACACCTGGTAACAATTGTACATATTATGCAGGAGATTTTATGGTATGCACAAAGAATGGAATTAAATATGGCCACCTGCAGTAGTGGCTACAAAATTGTTGTTACATTTTACATTATTGCTCCATATTGTACATATATACAGACATAAATTCATCTAAGTTGTGTAAATAAACTGAAAATCAGAGTTCCTTTGACAGTGTCAATTGTTTCCTTGCTAGCTATATTCCTGGTTGCTTTGTTGAACATAATATCTCATGATATACACTGTATATTGCTAATATCAAAAAATATCTACAAACAGGACAGTTTTTTGTGCACAAAAAATATACTATCACTGGTTTTATTAACTATTATATATTATACATTAGAAACAAACAGTTGTGAATAGAATAAGAATAACATTTGGCTCTAAAAACCTTTCACACCATTAGAGGCATATTGAGTACATGGTCCCAGCCCTACATTTTTATAGACCAGTCGTCACTTGATGGGTAGCATTTGAATATACTGTTAACTGGGTCATTTTAATTGCTGTTTATTTACTTCTGCCTTGTTTTGTAGAGGATTGTTACTGATGACTTACTGAGCATCATTTACAAGAGACAAAATGCAATCAGGTTTTTTTCTTCTCCAGAACTGATATTATTTTTTCAACATTTTACAGTAAATGTGTTCTGTTTAACATTTGCATTTTGTAACCTTCTGCTAGTCAATACTATATTGCCATTGTATTTGTTTGGTTTCTGTAAAAATAAACAAAGATGGCAGTTCATAAGATGTATACACAATTTCACTTATAAATATAATCAGCCATATTACTTACTTGTCCTGTCATGAATCAAGGGTTTTTATTTACTTTGTTCCAGTGGAAAATATGTTCTCATTTTTATAGACATTCTTGAGGGCAGTTTACAAATAAAACATGAAAGTTATAAAAATTTTAGAATATCAACTTTCAGGCCACACTTAATTAACAGAAATAAGCTTTCCCTCTTTCTTTTCAAAAATAAGAGGGGAAAATTAAATCAGCTAAAATGCTTTGTGTCTAACATTTAAAGCATGTTTACCATGTTTTGTCATCTTTTATGTCCTGGTAATCGGGTAGATTTGATATGTGATTTGTTACACTTCTTTAGATAAAATAAGTAAATGAAATTTTCATCTGAACAAGAACACAATCACAGGTGACAATGTGGATGGTGTAGCTACAAAGCATTTAACAACACAGACAGAAGTAAACTATAACTACATAATTATGGGAAAAATAAGTTAGAATATGTGTCTGATAGCACAGAAATAGATATTGCTATAGGGCAGTGTTAATATTGTTATAAATGAAAAAAAAAACTGGAACACAATAAAGAAACAAAAGATCTGGAAAGTCCCACTACTCTGGTAAATAATATCTAGCAAAGTACTATCAGTTGTGAGGTCGGCGTGGCTGAAAGGGTAATGCACTTTAACTTTCCATTTTTGGCAGTGGTGTAGTGGGTTAGTTCCACACACCAGTCAGTTGAATTTAAATATTGACTTCAAGTCCAGAAAACAATTTGCAAACTACAGGACGTAAAACTGCCTAGTAAAATCATAAACCGCCAGTAGGACTACATTTCATTGCAGCATCCTACAAAGGACATGGGCATTTAAAAACTGTTAGTGGGTACTATCTCGTGAATACCCATTGAATACTATACAGTAACACTGTGTAGAGCCATAGTGACTAGTGCACTTCCCTGCTAAGATACTAGTTGGTTAGGTGCATGTCCTTTACTGGACGTAGAAGTCGACTCCAGCATCGTTTTGGCTGTTTGCGATTCCTGAGCAAGTTTCCGTTCAGTAGTTTGCCATTGCTTTCTGAATGACCGGCACTCATACCTTTGTATGGAAACCAAAGCAAGGCAGTCTGCTTCCAAATCTGCCTGTAGCTGTTTTTGGAATGCGATGTTCAGATTTACTAATTGCATTCATAACCCCTTCGTGACAGAGCCGGTGCTAAGATATTAGGCTAGGTTAAATCCCCCAGTATATGCACAATTGCTTTTCTGATTCAGCACTGCTCCGAGGTCAGCTCAGCTTTATACACATTGGTACCAGACAATATTTAGAATGTTCTAGGAAGTGAAGGCAGTGTGGAAGCGAACTGACCACTCACACCCCATCTGTCAGTGCATGTCCTCGAATATGTGAAGGCCTAAACACTTATTTTACTTTTATTGCAATAACCTGCAAAGGACATGCAACACTTATTTTACCAGTGACTACTGTCAGTCTGGAATCAATGAAACAAGGATTTTCATTTTTGTTTGCTGATCAGGCAATGTAGCTTGTGTTCTTGTAAAGGCATTTCTATTTCTGTGTTTTATTTGTGTGTTTATTGTCTGAATTAAACTCATTTCATTTACAGGACATTAGGCAATTAATTTAACAGATGCATTTGAACTTGACGATTAATACAGGATTTCTTTTTACAAGCACCTGGTGGTCTTGTTGTGCCAGTTATTTCTGGACTAAATATTTCATTTTAAAAATAAGAATCTGAAGCCTCAGATTTAGTAACATATTCTGAAAAGGACACTACTACTTTTCCATTCCTCCACCCAAAAAACAAAACAAGTGGCCTTTCTTTCCTTCATTAATATTAAGATAGCTATTGTAATAACTTTGCATTTATAAATACTAATGCTTTCTCTTGCTTGCAAGTTGGCTGTATGTAATGACAGAAACCTCAGATGATTCACTTTTTTCATGTGCAGAGAAATATTAGCTTTTAAAATATTTGTCATATGTACCTTTCAGATTTATTAATCCTTTGATTATTATGATGTATCTTGAACCAGTTATTTCCATCCTTAAGTATGTTTTCTTTTAATGCATTTTCCTCCCTCATTTGACAAGAGAGTTCATGACTATTGTACATATGGTAAATACCAGCTGGGCCGGAACATTTATGATCTTCTCAAGCTTGAGCCAAGCTGTTTAATTTATTCATCTACTTATATTTACAAAGCTCATTTGAGCAATATTTCCCCCATGATGTATACACTTGTTCCTTTATATATATTGCTATGAATATTACCAATATGTTTTACAAATATGAGTGGTTGGTGATCAAGTTCAGATACTAACTGATGTTCATTTTACTATTGATTTATTGACAACTGATTATCATACACTAACTGATGTTCATTTTACTGTTCATTTATTAACGGATTTTAAAACATAGAAGTCACAAACACACAAGCCTGGCATATTTCATTGCATCTCATAAGGAGATTACTGCAGTTATTTTTTAAATTTCATATGAAGTAAATATATTATCATGCTTTAATACACACATAGTCAGTAATACTGTTTAAATGTTGACCATATGTTATCCCCACTATTCCCGAATGTTCCACATTTTAACAGTGTCAATGACTGTGTGTTATTATTTCAGCTAAAATATAATTTATTGATTAATTTCATTTGGTATTTAATCCTGCAGTATACACTTGACGAGATGCATGAAATTGTGTAACATATTATTTGTGGCTTCTGTGTTTACATACACTAAGAAAATACATTGTTTTGACAACTGATTGTCAAGTTTAAAAAACAAAATTGCTTTGCGCGTTTTTAAAACTCTTTTTCTATTTTGCACTTGGTTACTTCTTCATAATGTTGCTTCATATTAATGCAGTTGTTTTTCCTTCATATCATTTTTATGTGCTTTACGATAATACATGTTGACTAATGCTCAGACTGGGGGTTGATATGAGTTGTAACATCCAACAGGATGTGACAGGAAGCTAACAAGCCTTGTTTGCAGATTGTGGTTGTCTTTACAAACAGGTGTTTCCTGTCGTTAGTGCTGTGCAGCTAAGTGGTCAGCCAAATGAAGAAGTACTGTGGTTATTGTTTATATATGGCTGTTAATTGTAGTAGAAAAAGAGCAGAACTTATACAAAAGTGTTGTTATTAATTTAACAATTTATACTATTTTTGGCTTTATCATGTTTTATTAATTCTAACTACACAAACACAATTATCTAAATCATATTTTAATGAATATTACTTCTCATATCACTATGGGTGCTAAAGACACTGTTGTTGGTAGCAACAATTTCCCAGTTGAATTTCTAAGAAAATTACACCCTTTCAATGTGAACATGTGAAATCTGTTACATTTCATATCTTCTCTTATCGTTACATCCTTGGTCTGCCTACTGTTGCTGGTAGGCACAAGGTGATGCAGGCGAAGGCATACCTCAGAGTAGCTGCAGACACAGATCACCCGTTGCATGAGGCACTGGACATAGTGAAGGGTCAGAGACCCATAAGAGGGAAATCATGGATGGCTCTGGCGGAGGATACGATCAGACAGGTGTGCCCCTTGGAGAACATCAGGCGAGGAGAGGAGTGGGTCAGAGTGCCAGCCGAGCAGTCAGACTTGTGCAGAGTTATAATCACATTGAGCTGTGAGTGGCCAGCAGGGGCCACAGGAAGTGGAAATTCAGCAACTAATTCAGGATAATTCTCGTCCGGGTGATGTGATTATCTACACGGATGGTTCGGTGTTGAGAGGTAGAAGTGCCTGGGGATTCTTAGCAAAAGCTAATGGTCGACGTTTGGTGCTGGAGAGCCTGGCATATGATGACACAACATCTAGCTTAAGAATGGAGGTGGAGGCAGTCAATGCAGCTTTCCGCTGGATAGAGAACACGATACATACACACATTGTGATTGTAACTGACTCAGAAAGCATATCTGAGGAGGGTGAGGACAGGCAGGCTTCGTGCAGAGTGGCTTGTTTCGCTTCGGAGGTCACAGGTAGCAAGCATCACCTGAATCTTTTCTCCGGGGCATGACAGTTTGCTGGGGAATGAACAGGCGGACAGATTGGCTGGCTCTGCAAAACTTGGTGGAGTATTGATGCATGACAAGACAGACATGGTTGCGGCCTTGTGGGAGCACGTGTACACCTTGGAGGAGCAAATGGATCACCATAGTCTGGTAAGAATGAGGCAGCGAGGTGTGATGAGGGAATCTGGCCGATGCTCCACACTCAGAGGAAAGGTGAGACGAACATATAATCCGATTGCTACTGGAACTATTAGTGTTGGAACTCTTCGCTGGCTGCTGAGGATGGGGACGGAGCGCTTATGGGAATGTCCCGAATGGTGTGATGTCGGTTCCTAAATCAATCAATTAATCAATATCTTCTCTTCTATCTCAACCACATGACGTCAGCGCAACCACAACACCACGTTTGAATATAGAGGCCATGTGTTGCCCATGCATCATGATCCCTCTTTTGGTCTGCCTAGTTTACTCCAGATGAAAGGTTACACCAATACATCTGGAACAAGACAAACTGCAGAAGCTGCCGGATCACCAAAACAGTACTCTGTCCACCTGTCAGAACTTCCATCCTAGATCAGTTAGCAACAAAGGCTTAAGGTCTGGTCTGCCATACCATGACATTTAGTCTTCAGGATGCAATTACTCACACTAGGGTAAAGCTTGTACCCTCCCATTTGAGTGCCTTCGCCCAGACCTGTTGGCACAATGTGGGGTATCGAGTTTGGTGAGCGTTGTCCAACATTTGGTGCTAACAGAAAGCAGGTAGTACTGACTAGTATCATATGGTAGCTCAGTCATATCAAAGTTCTGACTTTTATGTTTAAATACATAATTGTAATTATTAATTCACAGCACTATGCATGTAGAATGTAATGGAGGACAATTTTGCATGAAATGTTAGCACTTTTGATGAAATTAAATTTCTAGTACAATTAAATCAGTGCTGAACTTTACCAGATTATATTATTGGTAATGGTAAAAAGTGAGTTGCATGTTCTGTTACAAGACATTGCAGTCAACCCCAGCATTTATTACCTGTTTACTGGATAATAAACTATAAACATTAATTATTTGGTGCCTGCACAGAGGGAGACTAAATTAATATGACAGAATTACCAATGTGATCATGTAGAGAACTGAAGATGGCAGGAATTATAAGGGAAGAAAAAGATGCTGGCCCTAGGTTGAACGCATGATGCTAAAACCTAATAATGGTATAACTAAAACATTCCTTCTCTGGGACATGTAGCTCATCATCGAGAGCCTTGCCGGCTGGTGTGTGGGTGATCAATTTCTCCACAAATTGTGATCTCCAACAGCAGGATCAGTTTGTGTGTTGATTCCCTTCCGTGCTACAAGACACAAGAATGTTCTTTTCCTGCCTTCCTATCTCTTTTTCCACAAATCTTTCAGGTTGTCACAACATACTCATACTGTGGCCAAAAACATGACTGCCTCTTTCTGTTTGTTATAAGTTGTCTTCATGACTTAGTCTCCCTCCAGATTTCTCATTGTGGCTGTCCAATTAACTTTCAGCATTCTTCTATAAAACCACATCTCTAAGCCTTCTAGGGATTGTTTGCCTGTTTACTAATGACATGTAGGTGCTTTCTTAAATGAGAATTGATCCCAGAGCTTCACTGGCCAGGAAAAGTAATCCTGCCTCATCATTGTGTGCAATGCTTATAAGCGTGGGTGATCATGTCTCGCCATCTCACTCGATCACCAGTGCCATGTTTCAGCTCAGTGTTCCTGTCTCGACCATGCCACATGGCCAAACCACCCAGGTATTTACTTCTCTGCCTTCTCCTTGTCTCTAACACTTGATCTTGCCAGTTGTCACCAAGATCTCCAGTTAATATTTTCTCACAACGTAACCAAAAATGTTGACTGTCCACGTCTGATTTTTCTAATCAGTTTACGATTTTCATCTGTTTCTTGTAGGACTTGGTCATTGGTTTTTCTGTCTTCCGTGGTATTTTTTGCATTTTCATCAGAAACCACATTTCCACAGCCATCTGATGTTTTTCAGCCTGGTTACTCATTGTCCACTGCCTCAGCTAAGGATTAATCCAAACCAATGTCTCAGCAGAGAACACACAAACCACAATTTTTCATTGTTTTCATTAATTATTTTCATTATTAATGTGATTAAAAATGTGGGAAATTGTTGATAATCTTTCCAAACTGAGTATTTATAAGCTAAGCCACTCTGATAAGACTTGAAAACAACTTGCAAGGCACTGTCTGTGTAAGATACAAATGGCCATGTGTATCAGTTAAAATGTCAACCCCCAGTTCAGTCTGTGAACTTGAATGCACTGTAATATACTGCAGTGATGCTAATACCATGACTTGTTCAGTACAACACATTGAAATACTGTGTTGACTTCACCCCTTGCTGCTCAAAATCCACTGAATGTTATTTATTGAATTTAATTGATTCCCCAGTTTTATTTGTTCCTTTTCTCTCCTCTCTTCCACTGAATTGTTTATGCTTTTGAAATAATAATGAAATGTGGACACCATTCACCACTCTCCAACCCCAAAATGTTCAAAATGCTTCCCCTTACAAAAATTTTGCATTGTTAAAGAAAAAACACCACCAGATGTCATGAATTTCAGTTTTGAGTGTTTATTAAGCAGAAAGAAAAGTTGTTCCTTTGTAACAAAACATTTTATTTCAGCTTTCAAAACAAACATTACATTTTTAAAAATTGAAGTTGAATATGTCTGCCATATCCTCTCCAGCAGGGGGATCAACATATGACTCTTGTATAAAGTTCCTAACAATGGAAGTTTCTTTCAAAATTTCATATCATATATTTTGTATTATTTATATTCATAAATGACACTTGTAAATAACAAATAATAATGTGACCATTTCTCTCATGTTTTTAACCTGTTTACATTTAATCATGTTGTGAATGTTTAATGAATTGGGGAAGAGGTTTGTGAGTACTAATAAAATCAAGAAAGTCGGCATTAGTTTGTTTCAGAAATAAAATTGCACTTTTGTGAAAAATATATCAATGATGTAGAATGATCATAGCAGCAGGTTGTATATTTCTGTCTTCAGATATTTTTGCCCAGGCTGAAAGAATACATATTGAGAATAGATGTAAAATGTGTCGTGTGGGGGAAGCCACTCTTAGCAGTAGTGATGTTGTCGAAATCATGAGGAAGATATCTATCTTTTGCCCTTAAATGTTATAGAGAGATTCTTAGAATACCATAGACCAAGAAGATGATAAACAATGAAATTGTATAAGATCTAAAAATTCAAAGAAAATTGGCTCATAAACAGCATTGTGTTTCGAAAACTGAAATAATTTGGCCATATTAAATGCCGGGGTCACTTGAGGAAAAACTCCGGTCGAAGGCATGGTTCCTGGAAGAAGCAGGAGGGGTTGACCAGTACAAAGATGGATACAGGACAACCTTGGGCATGAGGCGGGGGATAATGGCAAGAGATTGAGAAACTTGTTGGTAGGCCATAATGACAGTGGTGTTTTACAAAGGATGTGTAACATGATGATGTAGATGTGATCACAATGTGGACAGCCATACGGAAACAAATGAGAATATAATGCAGCACTTATGTTGTGTTTGTACTTATGGCAACAGTGACTACTCACAGCTAAAGTAACTAATGATAATTGCCTGGAAGTGGCTGATGAAAGTAGAACATTATATACAGCTATAAGAAAGAGGCAAGTGTTCCTTGGATATATACGGAAAAGAGAGACATTGGAGAACAACCTGACGATTAGTAGTAGAAGAGGCAGAGCAGCCCAAAAGAAACGCTTGAGACGATGGTTTGGAGATACGTCAATAAAATTAATCAAGATCACCAAGGACTTACATGAACGTTTGTCACTTTGTAAGGCACATGATTATTATAGATGAAAAGACCTGTTGAAGTATTTTGTTTTAATGTAAAGGGCCCTCTTATTTGCCCTGAGGTGTATTCGGTATATGATGCCAGCCCCATATTTTTGTAGACCAATCGTCCCACTCCCCCATTATATACTTTAATAGAGAGAAAATGGAGTTACTTCACTGAATAAAATATCGCCAGTTTGTAATTAAATATCACTTGCCTTTTGCTGTTAAAATCCAGCCTATTTCCTGGTCTTGTAGTCAAAGGAAGCTTGTTGAGAAAAATATACTGTTTGACTGTAATTTTCTCGTATTTAATTCTTCAGTGTTTTGCAGGGGGTCAAATGCTAAAAGATTGCCAGTTAATTTTGTTCCATGTTTCAAAAGCTCAGTGAGTTAAGTATTTTGTGATGAGAGACTGTTGATACCCACAAACATTTTAGTTGCCAGCTTGTACTATATATTTAATCAGACCTCGTCTTCAGTGATATCAAGTCAGTTTTGTTCATTCTTTATATGTAGCATTTGATGACTACTTTCATAAGTTTGCTTCAATGGTCAGCTATTCGTTTTAGAGATTAATAATTGAACTATAGTAACTAGCCAGAATAGCCTCTGTTAACATTTGTATAAATAATATATGGAACATTTGCTGTGTTCCTTTTTTTTTCATCTCCTTGTTATATAATTATTTTTCTTAAATAAATCATTTTCAAAATTTCATTTCTGTCAAATTACTATTGAGTTTTGAAAGTGTAAACTATCAGTTATAAATATTCATATATTGTTTTTATATGTTTTGTTCTTTGATTCCTTCCCCCTCCACAAACTTGGCTTGGTTATTTTACTGACACCTGGCCAGTCAACTTTATGATATTGGTTAATTAAAACAGTTTCAGCAGTCAAGAAAATCATTATTCAAAGGCATGCCCTGTTCATATCAGAAAAGGGCAATGGTATGAGGGTATACATGTCTGCGGAAATGTTAATTTTTTCTGCTTTTGAAACATTTATAATCACACACTTTAACTCATTTAATACACTTTGTTTCTTTATCAGTATTTTTGTTCCCGGCTATTTTATTTCCCTTGCCGTTTTTTTGCATTTTTACATGTTTCATATCAGCTACACAGGCGTATCTGCCAAAGCACTACCCCCACATCAGTAAATTTTTGACATTGTCTAATTTACTTCATTCTTTCAAGAAGTTTTAAGTCATTTCATTTGTTTTGAGGGTAAGTGCAATATCGTCATACTGACCTCATTTCAAAGTATTTGTTTTGTTTGTTTGTTTGTTTTTTTTGTAAATTTTTAATGTCTTTTAAATTGTTTCCTTGTACTTCTGTGCGCAATCAAAGATACTACAGTTGTTAACAGTTATCATATTTTGTAAACTCCTAATACAATGGTGAGAAGGCTGGGTATTATTTTTAAAACAATTAAATGTAGGCATTTTACTTCTGCCTATCTTGTGAGGTACCTTTGTGTAGAGATTGCTATTCATCATCATCATTATATTATTCATTTATAAGCATTGTCCATTTTAGAATGTCTGTCCCTGTAATCTTTGTCTTGTTCCATTTCAGAGCCTCTTTGTAGCCTTCCACATCAGAGTGTAAGCTTTGTTTTGTTTTATTTTAGAGTCAGTTTTCTTTGTGACCTTTCTCTTGCTCCATTTTAGTGCATATCTTTGTAACCTTTCTTCTGTTCTATTTTGTAATGTATGTCTTCATAATTCTAATGTTTTTCTTGCTCGATTTCAAAGTGTCTGGCTTTGTAACTCTTGTTCCGAATTAAAGTATCTTGTCTTTGTATTTGTACCCACGTTTTGTTCCATTTTAGAGTATCTTTGTCAACCTTTCTCTTTTTCAATTTTATAATGTCTTTCTTTGCAACCTTTCTCCTTCCATAATTAGAGTGTCTGCTTTTGTAATCTTTCTCATTTACCACATACCCATCTTCACAATGTTCAGTTTTAAGTTCTGTGTCTTCATTGTTTGTAAAACTGCCTAATATTGCTGCCTTAATTTGTTGTCTATCTGTGGTATGCCTCTACCTCTCTTCTTAACATGGATATGTTTATTCTAGTCCCTTCTCTGTTGTGTGAAATAATTTCTTGCCCAAACTCTGACACATTCGTTATTTTAAGTTTTCATCTGTGTTATTGTTTCCTCCCTCCTGATAACACGTGTTGTTCAGTTCTTTCTATTTACTTTTGCATTACTCTGTTACTTTTGCCTTTCTCTGCCATTCTTGTCTTTCTCCATTACTCTTGTCTTTCTCAATTACCTTACCTTTCTCTGTCACTCGTCTTTCTCTGTTACTCTTGTCTATCTCTTTTACTCGATCTATCTCTGTTACTCCGTCTTTCTCTGTTACTCATGTCTTTCTCTGTTACTCTTGTCTTTATGTCACTCTTGCTTTTCTGTCACTATGGCTTTTCTCTCTTGTCACACTTTTATGTCACTCTTAATCTGTGTTATTACTACTACCATGACTTAACATACTGTATCACTCATATGTGTATATTTATATATCCGAGCTACCTACTGGTGACACATGATCTGAACAAAACTTTACACTTATTTTGTTTTAATCTGCAGACCTCCTATTTTCTTGTCTCATATAATTTTGCTCTGGGTTTGTTTATTAACCTTATTTGCTGTGCAGTTAGTACAGTGAAAGAAGGGCAGTTCTTGTTAATTTTATGAAACCATGATGTACATGTGTATAATTTGTTCAAAGATACTTAAAGGAGTTGTATCTCATGCTTTTTTTTTAAACTGATTTTTTGACAATTTTTACAATCTTTGTTTATATCTAATCCATGTTTACATATCTATCAGTATAATGATTTACTTTTTAATCACCCAGATATTAATGCGTCTGGCATTATAGAGACCATGTTTCTGACTAGTTGCATTTACAATCAATCACAAATAACTTTTAGTTGTTTTACATAACCAACCAATTAGTGTGAAGTTAGCTTGACAGGAAGTTGGACAAAACTGATGATTTTCAAGAAATTGCGACAAGAAGCAGGACTTTCCCCATCTGTCCCTATTGAACTGTATGTACATTGGAGTAAATAAGCTTTACTCTTATTGCTGGATACTGAGATCTTGCAGAAAGGTTTTTGTCAATCCTGAGGCATCAAAATGCAAGCTTTCAGAAATGGTGGTCAATTATAAGTCCTCCATGATGCTTTATAATTATCACATATATATATATATATACAAACCAAGTCTTTGGAGGACAGTGACATCCACTTCACAGGGAGCCATTGCAGAACACAAGATGTTCTTAGCCACACAGATCAAACCTGTTAGCGTTCCGTTTTATTTTTAATTATTAAAACATATTCGCCACTCTCCTCCCCATATTGACAACACAGCAGTTCAAGTCCAGTCCACAATTTTATCACTGTATTTAAAAGACCGTGTGTTATATACAGATGACAATAACATTAAAAATTATACACCTTAACTCTGTGAGTATGTTGAGCTATTTTTTTTATTTGTTTGTTTGTGTATTGTTGTCTGTGTTATATTGTTGTTGTTGTTTGTCCATCAAGAATGATGATGACCATTCATTTCATCCAATGGAGTTGAAAGTATAGAGTCGGTGAGTTTAAGATGGCAAAGAATGCTTGACTTTCCAGGAGGAGGTTCTCTTGCAATGGCTTTTCTGCCCCGCCTTTTATTCTTTTCTTTTTTTTTAACAGCTCTTGCAGTCCTGTTTGCTTCACAAATGACTGCACCCTTGCCTAATGATGTACGCCACGAATTTCGGTCTTTGGCAGCGGTCTCCCAAGTGTCGTAATGAATTCCAAAAGCTTTTAGTGAGATCTTTAGAGTGTCTTGACCACCTTGGGAGCGTTTGCCACAGAGCAGCTCGCCTTAAAAACATTCGTTTAGGGAGCCTGTGATCTGGCATGCAACTTCCTGCCATTTTCTATCTGCACTTTTACAGCTTTCCAATCATCTTGTGAACTGGTACGTGGCACAGGCATTAATGTCTCTCCACCGATCTCGTTCCATGGTGCCCTGGATCACCTGTACTGATATATAAATACCATTGTTTCACACCGTTAAGCATCATTTCTCTTGGTCTGTCTCTCTGTATTCTACCGCCAATCTTACCAGTGGTCACGATATTCTCGAATGCCTCTCCTTTTCTAGATTGGCCAAACCACCCAGTTGACTCGTTCTACCGGGAAGGGTTAACCCGGTCAACAAATGCCGCAGAGTCGGCCTAACGGCGCAAGAAAACAGCTCTGCTCTGCTGTAAACAGGTACAATGCAGTCATGTCCGGGGGAGGAAAAAAAACTCCGGATGAACGCAGAAGAAGAAGACTCGTTCTTATCTCATCTTGTACCTTGCGGTGTCGAGGTGAAGCATAAACAGTGGGAGAGTGTATGGGCTTCATATGTCAAGATTCCCGTCGACTCTGTTATATTCCCTCTGTCAATCTGTTACATGGTCGGCCTTTTCTTCTGATTTGTTATTTATTTGTTGTGGTATAACTGTTAGTCGATAGCGTACTTATAAGGCCGAACCATTTAACTTGCTGTTTTGTAATGGAATCTAGTGCTGCTATAACTCCCACTTTAGTCCTGATTTCATCACTTATGATTGTGTATAATGTTTTACTATAATTAGCCTCTTCCAAGCAAGCATTGTTACTTACACTAGCCTGTGAAGGTATTCGTATCATTGTCTAAGAAACCACATCTCTGCAGCCTCCAAACTCTTCCTAGTGTATCCCCTCACATTCCAAAATTAACCCCGATACACTTTGACAAACCTTTTAGTAGCCTTTTCGATTGTCTCATTTAGAAAGATCCAAGCCCTTTTCGTGACTCAAACCACCTGAAAGCCGCTATGGGTCTAAAATATATCACAACAGAAATGACCAATACCTTAGAAGACTATGGAATAGACCAGGTCACTAGACTGTGAAACACAATATATGATTCTGGAGATTTACCTTTTGACTGATGTAAATCAATATTTATTGAAATCCCGAAGAAATCAGGAGCCTTGGAATGCAATCAATGTCGAACAATTAGCGTAATAAGCCATACCACAAACACCTTGCTAAGAATCATCATGCAAAGCGTTAGAAAGAAAATACAATCAATGATGTACAGATCAAATGGAAGCAGAAGAAGCGGTCGACTACGTAAATGATGGACAGAAGGAATAGCAGAGACGATGGGAATCTCGATACATGAAGCCCATAAACGGACACTCTCTCGCCGTTTATACTTTACCTCGACACCGCAAGACCCAAGAGGAACAAGATGAGATGAGTGAACAACTAGGGTTATAATTTAACTGCAAGAAAACAGAGATTAAGGTCGTCTCTAAGAAGACAGAAATACCTCAATGTAACTTCCAGATAAATTCCTATCCTTGGAACAGTCATAACATATGATGGAAGATGGTTTGTAACTATTAGAACTAAGAATCGCAAAGCTGTCAACTGTAATAAGAAATGGGCTGAAGCGCTATAAATAAATTATCTTGTTGAATAAACGTGGAAAGCTATCAATAAGCAGAGTTAAGCTGAATTCAACATGCAGTAGATTGAACATAAATAAAAGTAATGCAGGTTAGCAGATCTCCCGGTCCACTAATTATGGTGATAAATAGTACGCCTCTGAAACAAGTTAAATAATTTCAATATTAGGGACGTTCATGTGAAACCCGTTCCAATGGCTTTATACAAACGCATGAAAGAAACATTAACAGGTGTGGTAGAATTAAACAAAGCATTCATTTTGAATGAATTATGTACCATGTGTTGGTCAGAAGAAGTCGCCGTAGGCATTCAGGTAAGCATCCCATTGCTTAGGTAGGCTGCGAATGCCGTCCACAAAAAAGGATTGTGGTTGCTCACTGAACCAAGCGTTCATTACGTCAGCATCTGTGTGAAATCGTTGCCCTTTCAGAGCTATTCTTAGAGGTCCGAACAAATGAAAATCACATGGTGACAAATCAGGACAATAGGCTGGATGTTGCAGAATTTCCCACTTCTTCCTTGCTAATGCTTCCTGCACAATCTTTGCGACATACAGACGAGCATTATCGTGCAACAAAATCACACCGCGAGAAAGCATGCTGGGTCGTTTATTCTTGATGGTTTTTTGCAGCTTGTCTAGTGTTTGCAAGTAGTGGATAGAGTTGACGTGTCACCAGATTCTTTAAAGTCGGCCAACAATAGCCCTTCATGGTTTTTAAAAAAAAATGCGCTCAGCATAACCTTATCAGCGGAAACCTGTAACTTGAATTTTTTTTGGCTTTTGGTGATCCGGCATGCTTCCATTCCATGCTCTCTCTTTTGCTGCTCACCTCAAAGTGGTGACACCATGATTCATAGCCTGCCACTATGCGAAAGAGAAATGCATCACCCTCCACTCTGTAACGCAGCAAGTGGTTCAAACACCATCCCATGCGTCCTCATTTTGGTGGCCGGTCAACATCCGTGGTACCCACTGTGAACACACCTTCCGATATTGCAGTTTCTTACGAACGACCTTTTGAATTGTCCCGATTGACACATAAAATTCTTTCGCTCGCGAACGTATGCTACAACCACGGTTCATCTGTACTGTAGCATCAATTTTGGTGATGGTTTTTTCTGTTGCAACAATATGCGCTTGGCCCGGCCGTCGAAGATCTGTCGTCCTTTCCGAAACATTAGTGCGCAGTCTGCCACTGTTGTCTTCGACACTCATTTGTTACCGTAAGCTGCCTGCATTCTTCAGTGAATGTCCACTGGTCGACATCCTTCAAATGAAAGAAACTGAATCACCGCTCTTTTAGCTTCTTTGGACGGATTTTGGATCAACTAGAAGCAGAACCTATGCATCATGGGACGATAAGCACGTGCTCTTTTATTCATTGGTCAGTACTTATCACGTGACTATGACGTGATCATTTTCAACGTACGTAATTACGCGCGGTGCGGCACGAACGGATTTCAAATGAACGCCCCTTATATCTAGGAAGTAAGAATACAGAGCCGCGCTTCGTGGCAATGGCGTTGCGAACGCGATTCGTAATGCCGCTTAACTGCGTTCGAAACAGAGGTGACCGATTTGGTACTCGCTTGTTTTAACGTGTTGGTATGGGAGCCGGTCTTCAGAAAGCAATGGCAAACTAGAGAACGTAAAACTTATCAAGACATCAACAACAGCGGTAAAATGCTGGTGCTGTCTGCAACGTCTCGTAAAGGACGTGCAACTTTTAAAAACAAGGAATACAGAAGATGGCAGAATAGACATAGAAATCGAAAACAAAGGTCAAAAAGCAAATGCATTTATATATCAACTATCACCCCTACTGAAACATCCAAATATACCTATGTCCGAAAAACGATAGATAATAAATAACATATTCACACCAACCGTATGTTACAAATGCTATACTTGAACTATCCCAATAACTCTTACGCAAAATAAATATCAGCGTGATAAGATGCTTGAGAAGAGCTGCCAACAACTATCTGAGACAGACCGAGTAAGAAATTATGTTATCAGACAGACAGTGGTATCAACACCTTGTGCCACATATATTGAAAGACAGAAGATCAACTGGTTCGGCCATCTCATTAGAATGTGACACCATCAACTACCAGCACTGGCGCTACATCACAGACCTAGGATGCCCAAGAAGAAAATGGACTGACGATACCAAAGACATTGTACAATCACATAGGACACTATCCCCAGTATCACCCATCGGGCGTTGGAACTATTCCGCCCCCGAAGACGCGTAGCATCAAAAGTGGAAGATTATGATTTGAATTTCCGAGACCTTATATTGTTCTAAAGCCAGTTTTCATCGTCGATACCTATTTTAAATGTGCATGTACTTTGTCAAGAGAAGATGTCTGAATTGGTAATTTGTCAAGACAAAGTATGTCTCTATATGTATTTTGTCGTGCCAATTTTAGACTGGATCCATCTGGATCGATCATGCTAGCCACTGCGCTGTTGTGACTGCCTCTACAAGCGTGTCTTCATCCTCTGCCCTCTAACCCCACTAGGCCCTCAATTTACTCACGCCAAACTGTCCTATCGTTTGCCATCTCCTGTGAAATTCGTGGCGTATATCATTACGCAAGGGTGTAGTCACTTGTGAGGCAAACAGGACTGCACGAGCTGTGAAAACAAACAAAAAATTGTCGGAGATTAATCCTCCTGGAACGCCAAGGATGATTCTTGTTCCACATTGTCAAAGAACATTTCGTGCCAGACTAGGACTTACCAACCATCTTAGATGGATGACATGAATGGTCATCATCATTCTTGATGGCCAAACACCATCTCTTGCAGCTCGCTCCAGGCTCTTCTCAGATCATTCATCATATTCTCTTTTCCATGTGTTTTAAGTCTGCCTCCGTTTCATTTGCTGTGCAGGTTCCATCAGAAAGACTTTCTGGTTATACTATCATCAGACTTTCTCGTCGTCTCTTATCCAGAGCCAGCATCTTCCATCAAATATTAATGAATTCATTGGAATCTGTCTAGTTTTCTTCCTAAACTCCGCATTTGTACAACTGTGTACTCATCTTGTCCCTCTTGTACTTTGCGGTGTCGAGGTGAAGATTATACAGCGGGAGAAAGACCGTCCATCACGTAATCTTGTTCCTTGCGGGTGTCGAGGTGAAGCATAAACAGCGAGAGAGTGCCAGTTCATAGGCTCCTATATCGAGATTCCCATGGACTATTATTGCCTCTGTCAATCAGTTACACGGTCAGCCTTTTCTTCTGGCTAATTTGGTCTGTAAATCACTTGTGGTATACTTTTAGTTGGTAGCCTAGTTTTATGGTTGAACCATTTAGCTTCCTGTTTTCTAATGAAATCTAGCGGTGCTATAATCCCCACTTTAGTTCTGATTTCATTTCTGAAGTACTGTACATGAAAATTTGACTGAAGACAAAATACGCACACAAAGTTAATAAAGCAAGAGCTACAAAAGTTTTTAAAAATCGTGTTTTGATACCATACAAACAAAACACAAAACCAGCTTATGTAATGTGATAGATATAAATATATTTATATAAACATCCCTATTTACCAAACATGGAAAACACACCCCATGTTGAAATCCCAGTCTGATGGAAACTGAAGTTTTCTTCCTCTTGACTTCCATCTCCCAATGGAGGGTAGGCTGAGAACCATAAGCAAGCCTGTGCAAACTTGTTCACGATTGGTTGGCTTCAGGGGTTAAAGTTTTCTATAGGACGATTTAGATTTAGCCAGTCCGATTGTTCTTGATTCGGGACTACTGTGGGGATACTTAGCAGTGGTAGATTTCATCAGAAAACAGCAAGTCAAATGGTTCGGCCATATAAAACGGCTATCAACTGATAGTGTACCACGAGAAGTAATTATGTACAGATAACATGGAAGCAGAAGTCTGTCCATGGTAGACACTGCATTTTTCCACAGAAACCACATTTCCACAGCCATCAGATGTTTTTCAGCTTGTCTGCTCATTAGTCCACTACTTCACATACATACCAGGGCAGCAACTTATATCTACTCTTTACTTACACTTTGCCTCTCTACTTTGGGGGCAAGTCACTTGCCGAACGTGTTGCATGGAGGGCAAATGTCAGAAATGGAATAAAGACAAAGGAGAAAATGATTGCAGATAGGTCACACAGCGAGTGAGATAGTGCATGATGTTGATAATGACCATGTGTTCACATGCATCCACTGTGGACGAACATTTACAGCACAAATTGGTCTGATCAGTCACATTCACTCCGGCCATGGGTTGCAGTTACTGTGCCTTTTTGAAGCAAGTGTTGTCAAGACAGCAAGGTGCCAATAATAACCTTTCCAGTTCTCTACTCGGTGTATTGTTAGGACTTCCTTTTATGTCTTTTGCCTATGGATTCCGAAGAAAGGACCCTCCAGAGTTATAGTATTAACAGGTTTTGTCAGTGTGTGCCCTATCCAGCTTCTTGTCTCGATGGATTGCAGACAGTTCTCTTCACAAGCTCCACACTGGCGATTCTGTCATGGCAGTTGTACAATTAGATCCACATTTAATGAAGGTCTGATTCCCTCCTTGTATCATGATCAATGGAATTATTATGTGAAGGATATGACGCGGGGAGGGGGGGGGGGGGGGGGGGGGGAGGGGGGGAGGGGGGGAAGAGAGAGAGAGAGAGAGTTTCCCAGTTCAATCCACCTCTCCTCCTTCCAATTCTCCCAGCTGTTTAAGTACTTATTGCATGTATTGTATCCCTGCATGTATGTGAGCACAAATAAAGGCATATAATAGCCTTAGAACTGTGCTAATATCGACCTTGTCGTCTCAGAATTCAGGGCAATGGTATCAATTTACTGGTGGTCTCAGAACTATAGCAATAATATCAACTCATTGGTGGTCTCAGAACTCTAGCATTGATATCAATCCACTGATGGTTTCAGAACTCTAGCAATGATATCAATCCATTGATGGTCTCAGAGCTCTAGCAATGATATCAACTGCACAGTCTCAGAAGTCTAGCAATTATATCAACTGTATGTTCTCAGAACTCTGCCTATGACTGAAGCAAGACACAACGCTACAAAGTTCTTCCACACCCCAGGACTCACCCGAACGTGAAATGTCTCCCCACTACTTGGTTGATGACATACATACAACATTAACTGCCCCTGAATTTGTTATAAATAATATAATTGAATAAAATATGATGATCAATTACTTGTGTACATAGTGCAGATGTATAATCACATAAAACAACACAACACAGTCACCAACAGTCCATGCCTAAAAAACTATGAATACAGCAATATGCTCCGATATGGCAAGCGACATCTTCTGGTACAGTCTTTCTACTTATGTTTTGTACGTGAAGATATGGATACACATATATACGTAGAAATAAATTATAAAAGGTGGGTTTTAAAAAAAAAACAATAAACAAATTACCTGGGTAGCATTCATCTGAGAAGTTTAGATGGCAAAGGGGTGAAACACTCACTGGTAATTTATATGCAGACTCAGAAGCATTTGCAGTTATCTTTTGGCTCAAATACAGGTTAATTGATTCATTCATTATAGTCTTTCCACTTCTATGCTAGGTTAGAGGTGATTTACAACCTCCTCTACCCTGAGATGTGAGGTAAATAGTCTTCTTTAGTCGTTTGTCTTCCACCCTGGGGTGTAGATGTACCTTACAATCTTCCAGAGCCTCTTCCAATCTGGGGTGGGTGGTACATACAATCTTGTTTGTCTTTCCTCTTCTACCCTGGGATGTAAAGATACCTAACAGCCTGTATGTTTATTTTGGCAAAATTATTCTCATTCTGCCTTGGACAGCACCTTAGTCTCAGACAGAGGTTTGTTGAAACTGGGACTTCCATGGCAGTAGACAGTACACGGCTGCTCTATCATACCCAGACAGGAGGCATTTCTTCTCTATTTGTGCTGTTTGGCCTTTTATTTTAACTGCCTCGATTATTAAGCAGCCAGCAAGTGAATGTTGCCACTGGAATTAACGATAATTTTACACACACTATCGAGTTAAAATAAGGGTAAGGGAAAAGTCAAAAAGAGCTTGGCCAAATAAGAAATGGAATCACGAAATACAGACTGAATGGACAACTAGACTAGGCAATTACAGCACAGCCTAGCCTCCGCTGTATTAAAACGACGAATATAGTAATTTGCTTTTCTCATCCATAAAGTGAATTTAATCCATAAATCTCATGCAAATATTTGGACATCTAAAGGCGATGGCGGACCATGCAGCCAAAATGAACACAGTAGCGACAGTGACAATTACGGGTAGATATTACAGACACCCTTGACACGAGAGAAGCTGCCTGAAAGCCTATATTTTGCAATTTCCAACTAAAGAGGGATTTGTAACATTCACAACTTCCACACAGGGCGTCCGAGAGGCTAGCATCTGTCGTCACTGCCCAAGAGATCAGGGAGGACATGTGATATTAGATCACGGTTTTGGGGAACATTCTCAGCTCTGTGCTAACATCCAACCCAGTACCTTCTGGACCTCAGGCAGACACCGTAAGCTCTCAGCCACGGCTCGCCCTGATGCAAATATTAAATACAGCATACGAATGTCACCATCTGTCATCAGATGGTGGTGGTGGGGGGGGGGGGGGGGGGGGGGGAGAGAGGAGGAGGAGAGAGAGAAAATAAAGACACATGGGAAGTCGTACACAGGAATTAGAATTAACACAAGATATAAACCAGAAAGCTTGACAAAAGGAAAAACCCCAATATAGAAGCAAACACATTTCAAGCAAAGCCGTTCGCGGTAAGTTTATCTTGGTCAACAAATGCCTGCAGAAGTCGGATGTGTCAGCCAAAAGGTGCAAATATTGCAGCTCTGCTGTAAACAGGCAAAACGCAATTACGTCCAAAATATATTTTGGATGAATGCAGAAGAAGAAGAACCAAAGTTGCCATCAACAAAATAGTTGGAAAACTGAAGTATACTTCTGACGAGCTCCCAAGTTATATTTTGTGTTCATTCCTGCAGGTCGTTGCTGAAGCTAGGGAGTTTGTGCTCTGCAGAAAGATACTCAGCTATGTGGGATAAAACCCAGTGCAGCGATGTCAGGCCTCTCGGCTTTATTCTGTGTTAATTTTAATTCCAGCTTGGCAGCAGGCACCCCCGTCATATACAGATTGTTTCCATCTGCTGTGGGTGTTCTGGCCATGACTTTCTCACACCTCAGTCCCCCCTGGATTGGAGTCTGTGGACCCCACAAATATCTTAAACCCATGGAGGAATGCTAGGCCGAATCCTAGCCAGTCCTTGTATCATCATTATCATCATGTGCCATTCTGACAAGAGTAGGCGGTCATGTTTCGCCATCTCACACGATCACCAGAGTCGTGGATCAGTTCTGTGTTTTTACCATGCCACGTGGCCAAGTCAGGTATTTACTTCTCTGTTTTCCCCTTGTTATTTTCCTCTTAATCTAGTCCTCTATTTTATTTCTTCCCCTAAAATGATGACTGTCTGCGTCTAATTTCTCCAATCAGTTTACAGTTTCCATTTACTCCTTGTCGGAATTGCTCAGTGGCCCAAGTATACTGTGCTGAATCATAACCTGCTGAGATCCTAATGACTGTCCACATAAGCAAATTTCCCATCCCGTACTGGTTGGAACTGCAGAAATTCCCCCAATGCTGGAGAGAGTATCCGGACATGTGGCTTGGCAGGCGATATTATTAGGTAAACATCCTATAAGGTACACAACAGATTGCCCAACCATGTGTATACAAAATTCCAGATGAGCAAATCAGCTATGCGTACATGGCCTAGAGAAACAACAGTGGAAGATAATGAGTGAACTAAAAAAGACAGTGATGTTTATAACAAGAGACAATACTGCAGACATAGATTCAAGCAAACGAAAGAAAAGGAAGAAGAATCTTATAAGGCAAGATCAACCACAGGGCTAGACCAGTATGTTAAACAACACTGCCATTATCTTGCAACAGAACACTAATCCTGTGTCCTCTTCTGCTCTTTATCTCTCATTAGAGTATAGGCTCACACTAAACTGTCCTATCTTTTGCAGTTGCCTCCATGTGCTTTCTATACCATTCACCTCTGTCTCTAATGATCCTCTCCATGTATTTTTAGGCCCCCCTCTATTTCATCTGCCCTGTGCTTTCCAGAAGGACTTTCTAGCTATCCATTATCAGGTTTTCATCTCCATGTGTCCTACATTGAACACCAGCATATGGTAAATATCTCTACTCAACAAGAACATCATACAATCATTTCTACTAATGCTCAAAACAATTCCTAACACACTATCATAATATGGTTATGAACTGAATGTCAAGCCACACAGCTCATTACAGACTTGGTCCCATTCACAACGATTTCCCCACACAGCAAGCTCTTTTCTAATCTACACACAATGAATATTTAATCCAACCCTCAGCACCCTATCATAAATAATCAAGTCAAAATGCTAACTTTATACAAGCAAACACAGATCCAAGCTTTATTCTAATTCATTAGGTGGTCAGTAAAACCAAACATAAATACAAATGTTGCAAGTCTGTTACAGGACATTGCAATCAATCCCAACCCAATTTTGATTTGCTAGGCAACTTTTATCATACATACATACCAGGTTTATGTACCAATATAAGCTGTTGTCTTCCTTAAAACCCCAACCTAAGTTTGATTTGCTAGGCAACTTTATCAAACATACATACCAGTTTTATGTACCAATATAAGCCTTTGTCTTGTCTAAAACATGAACAAAAGCAAGACACTAACTACCCGGCATTTGAAACACGCCATAGTAGAATTTAAACGACACAACCAACTAGGTGTTATGATTTCAGCTGTGCCGCGACACGTTTCAAACATGTTTTTCTGTGACAACTGATGATGAATTACTGTTTAGTTACCTCTGTGTCTTGAAGTCCGAGTTGAATTCCTGCCCATAAAGTTATGGCAAGGGTGAAAGATTGGGATGAAGTGTTTTTGACTTACTTTTCTGACCCTTTCACACACCATGAGGTATACTGGGTATTTGCTGTCCCTCATATTTTATAGACCACCGGGCAGTTGATGGGTGAAGTGGTCACAATAGCAGCATTTACTTCGTAGGACCACAACTGCACTCGTCTGAATGACACATTCTCAAAACAAACCCACAACCTTCACAGCACGAGGCAGACAGCTTGGTCACTTTGCCACAGATCCCCCATTTAGATCTGCTGCGATCTACTCAATACCAGTTCCTTGAGAATAATGCAGCCACCAAATAATGACACCATTAACAACCCTGTCCCCAGCTAATCTGTCATTTGAAATCTTGTCTCCACAATACATACTCTAATAATAATACAATCTGAGTGATCACATGGGTAAGGAAACCCCACACAGGAATCTATAGGTAACTAAGGCCAATAAGCAAAATACTTGGAATGTGTCAATGTTAAGTAGGCAAAGGTTTATTCAGTGCAAATTCATCATTTGATACCTATATCCTCAATTATAAAATTTCTGTCGGTGAACTACAACAGCAGACGAACATCATCAAGATTTTGTATAAGATAGTAACTATTCCTGGTGATTCTGGGATCCAATAAACAAAAATCAACAACACAAACAGAACAGCCTAGGGACATGTGAGGTAAACATAAGCATGCTAATGTATTAGGAGCAACACTGCTTTCTGCCCTGGGCAGGATTGACTGTGGGAGCGACTGTGATGGACTGGACATTTGATCCTGGTGATATTTCATCGTCCGGGGAATCTCTGATCTGTTTTTGTGACACAATCTTGTAGATTTCTGGTGACAAGTGAACAAAATAACAGACAATTACACATGGTTACTATTCTGTTTAAATTATATATGTGCTATTGTTGGTTCTGTGACACAATCTTGTACATTTTTGGTGACAAGTGAACAAAATAACAGACAATTACTCATGGTTACTATTCTGTTTAAATTATATATGTGCTATTGTTGGTTCTGTGACACAAACTTGTACATTTCTGGTGACAAGTTAACAATTAAAAGAAAATTACACATGGTTACTATTCTGTATTATATATGCGCTGTTGTTTCAGTGACATAATCTTATACATTTCTGGTGACAAGTTAACAAATAACAGACAATTACACTGGTTACTATTCCATTTAAATGGTATATATGCAATTGTTGGTTCTGTGACAAATCTTGTACATATCTGGTGACATTTACAGTTTAAAGGGAAGATCAGCTTCACTGCACCGGATGTTATCCCATATGACTGGGACTCTTTCCGGCCAAAAGCATCACACCGAGTACAAATCCTGTAGTTCCTGCAATGAACCCCAGGAGTCTCAGAGAAAATGACACACGTGGCCTGATTTACAGAGTCCAGAATCGTGGCCTGATTTACAGAGTCCAGAATCGTACCCACAACCTTAGGAGCATGGGGCAATACAGAAATGGCAGCTGCCGAACCATGGAAGTCGTTGGGCCGAACCAAGGTAGCTGTGGACCAAACCAAGATAGCTAAGGTCCAAACCAAGGAAGCCATACGCTGAATCAAGGAACAACCCCAAACCAAGGAAGCCTTGGGCAGAACCATGGAAGTCTAGGGCTGAACCAAGGAAGCCAGGTGCTGAACTAAGGTAGCCGTGAACCAAACCAAAGAAGCCATGGGAAGGGCCTAGGAAGCCATGGGAAGGACCTTGGAAGCCATGGGTAGGACCTTGGAAGCCATGGGTAGGACCTTGGAAGCCATGGACTGAACCAAGGAAGCCATGGACTGAACCAAGGAAGACATGGATCGAACAAAGGAAGCCATGGAGCTTTGGCAGCAGGAGTCACAATTTCAATACTAGGCTAGGAAAGTTGGTCTAACCAACTAAACCAGAACAAGGATTAATCCCTATAGCAAGCGCAGCCGCAGTGGCTAAACACTCGCCTGCTGGCCCCGTGGTCACAGGTTCACATCCAAATCAGGGCATAATTTTTAACTTGACCCGGACTCTCAGGTTATCCAGCCTAAAATAGGTACCATGGATTGTCTTAAGAAGCGATACTGACCCCACCACCCACAGAGTCCCACTTGGTCAATAAGACAATAAGTCCAGCAGCGTATGCCCTCTGTGCCTTTTAGGCATGTGCAAGGATTATTTTGTTTTTAAAAACAAAACCTATAGCAATGGACAAGCTGAAAAACATCTAATGGCCATGGAAGCGTGATTTCTGAGGAAAATGCAAAAATTACCATGGACAGACAGAAAAAAAACCAATGATCTAGTACTACAAGAAACAAATGAAAACTGCAAACTGATTAAAGAAATTAGATGTAGACAGTCACAATGTTTTGGACATGTTAAGAGAAGAAATAAATTGGAGAATTGGTGATAACTGGCAAGAACGAGGGGAAAAGAACAAGGGGAAGGCAGAGAAGTAAATACCTGGATGGCTTGGCCATGTGGTATGATCAAGACAAAAACATAGAGCTGATGCACGACTCTGGTGATTGTGTGAGATGGCAAAACATGACCGCCCATGCTTATCAACATAACACATGATGATGATGATAACAATGGAACACAGAAACAACACCTAATTATCTGCCAGTTACCTACCTGTAAGAATGTTATGAAAGGCAGATTCAACATTTGTAGAATCTAGAGCTGAGGTTTCAATGAAAGACAGATTGTTTCTCTCTGAAAAATTTTACACAAACAAAGTTATAAAACAACATATAAGACCACCACATCTCATCTCATCATGTTCCTCTTGTACCTTGCGGTGTCGAGGTGAAGTATAAACAGCGGGAGAGTGCCCACTTATGGGCTTCATGTATCGATATTCCCACGGACTCCTATTATTCCCTGTGCCCATTGTTTAGGTGGTCAGCCTCTTCCTCAACTTCCCTCTGGTCTGTACATCATTGCTTGTTGTGGTACACTGTTAGTTGGTAACCTTGTTGCATGGCCAAACCATTTTGACTGCTGCCTTCTAATAAAATCTAGAGCAGCTATAACCCTCACTTTAGTCCTGATTTCTTCATTTCTGATCTTATCTCTTCTTGATACATTGAGTATTCTTCTCAGGAATCTCATTTTTGTAGTGATTTTTTTTTTTTTTTTTTCTGTCATTGTCCAGGTTTGGCATTGGTAACATGACGCCATAATATAGCAATAACAATAAAACTGAATTATAACTTCCGCATTTCAATTCTTCCAACATAAAAGGGTTGAAGAAGTATCTCTTACTGACACAAACCCCTGTTATTCCTACAGTTCCATCGCACAGTGAAAAACCATTTGATTTCCAGCATGGGCCGTGTTCATCCATTGAGAATTCATATACAAAATATATCTAGAATCAACACCACTGGACTCGCGACATCCCCACAAGTGCTCAATCTCCTCCTTCAATAGCCAGCAAAGAGTCCCCATGCTGACGGTACCAGTGGCAGCTGTCCTTATGTTCACTATATAACTATGCTTGGGTTGGAGTTTACTCTAATTATACAGGGTGTTTGTAAAGTTTCACTACACTTTTGTATTCTGAATAATGAAGTACATGACATCATCAAAAATGTGCTCCACAGTCCGTCGTGAAGCAATATGCAGCAAATGGCTCTCATCTGCTGGTGTAATTCTTTGCACTTCTAACAGGTTATCAACAGAAGACAGAAGTTGTTTGGTTGAACAAGTGTTTTGAAATGGCGGCCAATACACATGGATTGTTCAAAGACATAGCAAGATTTCTTGATAAACAACCTCATTACAGTTAGAAATTTGTTGAATAAGTTATAATGAATACTTCATTGGCACTTTCCAGCTTCCCCAAACAGCATTAGACTATAGCAGTGACTATTGTATCTAGTTTAATGAATTTTTTTTGCATGATTTTTGATGATGTCATATATTTAATTTTTCAAATTTGTTCTACATACAAAATGTAGTGAGACTTCACAAACGCCCTGTATTTAGAAGCTCTCAGTTGAGTAGTCAATATTTCATTTCATTCTGGCTAAACTTCTGCTGCTGGACTACAACAGTCATCTGATGACTATTTTTACCAACAAACATCACGTAACAAATGCCATTGCGGTTCCGTACAAAAATTTAGGCCAACTTTAACTTGTAACTGCCAGCTTTGTGGCAAAGGAGTTATGGACATAATTCGTTACCCCGCATTTAAAACACATCTGCAAGCGATTTGGAAGCAGACCACTTTGCGTTAGTTTCGCTACAAAGGTATGAGTGTTGGTTGTTCAACTACTGACTGTAAATTTGCCAAGAAATCATGAACCCCAAAAATTATTGGGTTGACTGCCATGTCCTGTAAAGGATATGCAACTAACTTTAAATTAGTAATTACAATTATAACAAAATACACCTATTTAGCTCGCAGTGTACACAAACACATGAGGAGGAGGAGAAGATAGAGAGAACAGATAAATATCTTAAAATAAGAGTATACAAGGCATGGGCAACCCATGATCTCTACAATTCAGCCCAGGGTTTGTGCTATGGAGATATAGCACATTGGGAGCAAGTCGCCACTGAATGTGTTGCATGGAGGGCACAGATCAGAAATGGAATAGAGACAAAGGAGAAAATGATTGCAGATAGATGACACCCTGAGCGCGAGAGACGTAAGATGGTTGAAATGACCATGTGTTCACATGCATCCATTGTGGATGAACATCTACATCGCGAAATGGTCTGATCAGTCACGTTCACTGCCGCAATGGGTTGTAGTTATTATGCCTTTTTGGAGCACAATGTAACAAACTATCGTCTGTCAAGACAGCAAGGTGCCAATGAATGACACAAGGCAAGAACATTTCTTTGCCAGGAATCCATAAGGCAAATGAAATAGAGGAAGACCTCAAACACACAAAGAAGAGAATCAGAGAGGGATGAACAATATGGTGAGTGTGTGTGTGAAGCTACATGAGACAGAAAAACATAGAATGACTTGCCTATGAGCCAATGGGGACACAAGAATGGTGAGAAAGAGGAAGAGGGAGAAGTAGCGTGAGACGAAGCGCAGGAAGAAATAGAAAAAGAATTTACAATGACATACCACCAAAACAGCATGCACATTGCCTGAGTCAATCTAACCACATGCCAACTCACCAGCAAATGCCTTAGCTTCATCGGTTGGCACAGCTCGCAGATGTCTCAAGTCGCTCTTGTTGCCGACCAGCATTATAACAATATTCTGGTCTGCGTGGTCCCGCAGCTCCCTCAGCCACCGCTCCACATTTTCGTAAGTCAGATGCTTGGCAATGTCGTACACCAGCAGGGCCCCCACAGCTCCGCGGTAGTACCTGTACAAGTGTTGGGCAGAAATGTTTGTTCAAAATGGCTGAATGTCTCACACAAAGCTATGAAACACCTGGCATATTTTCACTGGTTCACCCATGCTGTGCTGAGTGATATGTTGGTTACTCATACATCATACATTTGTTTTTTTGTTTTTTCCCACCACAAATGTATAGGTTACTTCATTTATTTATTGTGACTTTATTTACTTACTGGTTATGTCATACATCTATTGGTTACTTCATACTTTAACTGACTACTTAATACATTTGTTGGTTACTTCATATATTGACTGATTACTTCATACATTATACAAAATGTTACTTCATACTTTGTATGGTTATTGGTTACTTCACATGCTTAATGACTACTTCATACATTACACATGTATTGGTTACTTCATATGCTTATATATGACTGGCACCTTGCCGTCTTGACAGACGATAGATTGTAAAATGGAGTTATACCTTTCCATAACACAAAGCTTGGGCTGAATTTAGAGACCATGTGCTGCCCATGCAGCATGATCCCTGTCTCTGCCTGTCTAGTCTACTCCAGAGGAAAGGTAACACCAATACATCTGGAGCAGGACAGCTGCAGAAGCTGCTGGATCAGCAAAGCAATGCTCTAATTGTTCGCCTAGCGGAACTTCCATCCTAGACCAGTTGCCGACCAAGGCTTAGGGCCTGGTCTGCCCTGCCGTGACATTTAGTCTGTATGTTTCATTTCCTTGCAGTAGAGTAAGGCTTGTACCCTCCCAATTGCATCCTCCACCCGAAGCCATTGGCACAATGTGGTGTGTCAGGTTTGGTGAGCACTGCCCAATGTTCGGCGCAAACAGGAAGCAGATAGTACCATCTACTGTCATATGGTAGCTCAGTCATATCTAAGACCCGACATAATGACTACTTCATGTATTATATGTTTATTGCTTATTTTATACATTATACATTTACTGACTTCATACATTACACGTTTATTGACAATTTCACACATGATACGTGTATTGGTTACTTCATACATTACACATTTATTAGATTTTGCTGACTTCTTCATACATTACATGTTTATTGACTACTTCATACATTATACACGTATTGTTTACTTCCTTTACTGATTGCTCCATACATGACACATTTTATTGGTCCCTAATTTATACATTTTTTAGAGTACATGGTTCCTGGGGAAAATTGTATTGGTTCCTGGAATGAGAGACGTGGGTTGGCCAGCACAGCCCAAGGCCGACACATTGGGCATGAGAATGCATGAGTCACTAGTACTGGCAATGTATTAAGAATATTTTTGGCGGTCTGTGATGAGAGCAATGATCATTAAGAGACCTGCTACATGTATGTTACAGTTAGTTGCGTGTCCTTTACAGGACGTCGCAGTTACCCCAGCATTTTTTGGGCTGTTTGTGATTTCTTGGCAAGTTTACGTGCAGTAGTTTGCTATTACTTTATGAATGACCGGCACTCATACCATCGTATAGAAACGAATACAAGGTGGCCTGCTTCCAAATTACCCGCAGCTTATTTTGAACATGGTATGTGGGAATATGAACTGAGCTCTAACTGCTGTTTGTAAGTTATGATTAAAGATCCTTTCTGTTGCCAGTCAGGTGTTGGAGTTTTTATTACTTCGTCCAGTTTGTGTTCCCAAGAGCCAGAAGTGTAATGTGCATGCTTTCCTAGTTTACTACAAAGGACGGTCATTCTGTAATGCATTATTATTTGTGTGCGTGTGTGTGGAAATTTGATTAAAAATGAATGGAATTTACAAACAATATACATGAACATTTCTTCTAAACATAATATTTTTCTATATCAACTTATATGGCCTTACATCAGCATGAAATAAATGCATACATGCCTTGAACTACATCAGAATTTGTCCTGTTGATGTTGCCATTTCTTCACTTCATGTATCACATCCTCATCATCATACAGCTCGGTCTCTTCATTTTCTGAAGCTTTAACTCTCTGAGACCAGCAACAGATGGTGCTCTTATAGACTGAACAACTTCCACACACAGCATACAAACATTTGTCAATGTTCACTAGTTTCTTTTTCCGCAACAAGAAATTATATTACGTTTTGCTGATTGTGACCCAAGTTGTTCACACACACTATTTTAATGGATCACTGTAGCTATTCTACTTGTCCAAATGTGGCGCAATTTCATTCAAAACATAGAGACATTCCAGAATTGAAGTGTGCCAAATTCCTTGTTTCTATCTTTATTCTTCACTGAGAAAAAAGCGTGGAGCATTAATTTCTGGCAGACCTTTGTGTAATGCACTTCACGACTCCAGTGTCCTGCTGGTCTTCTCTCAATCTTTCCTCTCCTTTCCTTAAGTGTGTCCTGTGTGTCTTCTCTCAAACTTTCCTCTCCTATCCTTAAGTGCATGCTTTTGCTCAGTCGTTCCTCTCTTACCCTTAAGTGTGTCTAGCATGTCTCTGCTCAGTCGTTCCTCTTACCCTTAAGTGTGTCCTGCATGTCTTTGCTCAGTCATTCCTCTCTTACCCTTAAGTGTGTCCTGCATGTCTTTGCTCAGTCGTTTCTCTCTTACCCTTAAGTGTGTCCTGCATCTCTTTGCTCAGTCTTTTCTCTCCTACCCTTAAGTATATCTTGCATGTCTTTTTTCAGTCTTTCCTTTCCTACCTTTAAGTGTGTCCTGTTTGTCTTATCTCACTCTTTTGTCCTACTCTTAAATGTAGATGAAACTTATAGTAGTCTTTACATTTAAAATAACTGCACACACACAAATGCCAGGCGGGGAATCAAATGCTAGATCACAGCAGCAGCTGACAGCGTTACCATGGAGACACCATCTACCACACAACATGAACAATAAACACACAGGTACTGATCAGCATAGGGTAGCTGTGGCTGATAGGTTATGGTGACTGCCTCAAGCTCAGAAGGTACAGGGTTCGATCACAGCTTAGTGCTGGGTATATTTCCATAAACCACTGGTATCTAAAAACATCACACGCCTTCCTGATCTCTCTGTTAGGGAGTTCATATACCTAACCTTCTCTGATGATAGCACAAAATAAAAAATCAGAAAGTTCTGTGTAAAAACAACAAACAGCATGGCAGTTGGAAATTGCAATGAGTAGGCTGCAAGCCACTGCCATGGCAAAACTGCTAAGGAAAAAATCCTACCCATGGATAGACAGATTCCTTTGCCTTTGGAGGAATCTGCCTAGGAAAGCAAAAGTAGGAACCTTACAAAAGTACATGCCAAAATCGGACGTACTAACCTTTGAGGTGGATAGCTGATTAAATGTGATGCATTCCTCTTGAAAAAAGGAACGAAGAAGAAGAAAAAAATCAACCATTTTAGAGGCGAAGGAAAAAGCAGATATCACAGGAAAAACACTATATAAAAAGTGAATTCCATAGGCATGCCAAGATTCAAACCTGTCTATATTATACTGTATATATACTTATATACTTTACTATATATTTTATACTGTCTTGTGTGTGTTCTCTGATCTCTTCCTTTCATTTGCTTTTGTAAGTGCAGATCAATAACTCATGTTATTTCAATGCCTTCAAGTATTATCCAGTGACTATTTCTATAGCAAATGCGTTGGTATGGCTGTTAGGACATTATGCTGACAATAGCATCTGCATGGTTCAGTGCCACCTTTCAAAGTTCGCTACGGGAGGGAAAAGAGTGGAAAGCTATTTCTCCATGCACTACAAAACATCATGGAAGGAAAAGAGTGGTCAGTTATTCCTTCATGAGCTCAAGCCTACAAAATGTCATGGTCATGGGATGGAAGGAATGGCCACCGACTCCTCCATGAACTCAAGCCTACAAAATGTCACGGTCACGGGAGGGAAAGAGTGACCAGTTACTCCGTGCACTCAAGCCTACAAAATGTCACGATCAGGGGAGGGAAAGAGTGACAAGTTACTCCTCCATGCACTCAAGCCTACAAAATGTCACAGTCATGGGAGGCAACGAGTGGCCAGCTATTCCTCTGTGCACTCAAGCCTACAAAATGTCACGGTCACAGGAGGGAAAGAGTGACCAGTTACTCCGTGCACTCAAGCCTACAAAATGTCACGATCACAGGAGGGAAAGAGTGACCAGTTACTCCTCCGTGCACTCAAGCCTACAAAATGTCACAGTCATTGGAGGCAACGAGTGGCCAGCTATTCCTCTGTGCACTCAAGCCTTTAAAATGTCATGGCCCCACACATCACACACTCACATTAGGTTCCTGACATGGGACTTTGTGTTATTTGTTTGATATTTCTGTGTACTTGTGTTATTTGTTTGATATTTCTGTGTACTTGTGTTATTTGTTTGATATTTCTGTGTACTTGTGTTATTTGTTTGATATTTCTGTGTACCATCTGGCAATCTTATTGAAGCTGGCCACATTCAAGCACACAATGTGAATAGACTCATGTACTCACGCGCTTGTGATGGCCCGATACCTCTCCTGGCCAGCAGTGTCCCATATCTGTGCCTTTATTGTTTTACCATCCACCTGTATACTCCTAGGCAAGGAAAATCACATAATAAATTTAATGTAAAATCAATTATTGGTTATTTCTTTTTGCTCTTTTTTTTTATTGTTTGGCATTCAATCATTTTGAACTTATGAGTACCAGAAATGCCTCTGATGAGCAAGGGAGTTAGTCACCCTATCTCAAAATGCAGCACTTTAGAATACCTGCTATCAGTCACAGATTTGATCACAGACTTGAGATTGTGTGAGATGGTGAAGCATCAACCACATTCACTGGCATGACTGGGAAGACAAGGCAGCTGGCGTGATAATCTGCAACTTCTGAGGGATGTTTAAAGTGCAGCACACACTGTGGACATTTTCTCACCCTTAACTGACAAGCTACCACCAGCCCCACTATACTTTAATGCTATTGTCAGTATATAGATTGCCTGAGTGTATCACTAAAAATAGTTACTTGTAGATATCTTAGTATAATGTAGAGTTAACTTAATTGCATTCATATCCTCATCAGCAGTTTTTTGTGAGTTCATATCTTATATTTCGACACTTTAGAATTTGTAATTTTCATGTGACACACCATCAAAACATTCAACCACTCCTAGGAAGTACTTGAAAGCAACAGAGATGAATGTTGTGAATTCCTGAGACTGCCAGAGTAACTAACGATGATTGTATGAAAGAGACTAATGAAAATAGAGCATCATATACATCAAACACAACAAACTTTTTCTTAAAAGAGTTATATAAAACCAAGGCAGCTTTAAGCAATCGCAATATGTTATCAAGCTCTGTAAGGAAAGCAAAGAACATGGCAACAATGTCCCCAAAACAGGAACACACATCACTATGTAAATCACTGCCTTACCATCATCACGTGGCTTGTTCTAAGCTTAACTTCACCCCCAGAACAGACTTTCAAAATGTCTATCATATGCCAGATGTCCTGCCTCTGTTGTTGTCATGTAAACATTATCTACCACATTTTGAACCAACCTGCTCTGCAATCTTCCTGTTCTACGCCACCCCAGACACTTCTCTTTATAATTATCTATAATTATCCTTTCTAGACTTTCCATGTCCAGAACATTTCATTTTCTCCATTTCTGTTTGCCTTAATAATCAATATTCTTCAATATTGATTTCTTGTGGGATATATCTGTTCTCCTTTCCATTCAATGAATTTTTAATATTCAAATTGTAACATTTATATTCAAAGGTGGATAATTCCTCCAACACGACATTTAAACATGGAATATTTCTAAAATGAGTGGAGTAATAGAAGGGAAAACGAGGGTAAAAAGTTAAATTACCTTGTAGCAAATTCCACTCCTATTGTGCTCTTGCTCTCTAAATTGAACTCATTACGGGTGAATCTGGACAGCAGGTTACTCTTGCCCACGCCGGAATCTCCTATCAACACAACTGTGAAAGGAAAGCACATATGTATGATCAGCATGGAAGTCACCAAGCTGACTGCAATGCTCTTATTCTTCTGCCCTGTGTCCTCTATTTGAGTATAGGCCCTCAAAAATATTCCCACATAGGAATCTCTATGGCGAAGCAGTTATGTCATCTTCCTTGCTCCCCAAAGAGTGTGGGTTCAATTCCAGGCTACGTTGCTCAGCTCACAGGTAAAATTTTCTTGGAGATTCCTGGGGGTCATTGCTGGAGTTACAGGGCTTGGGCTTTGTGCGGCGCTTTCGGCAGCCGCCGTGCAAAAAGAGAGTCATGTGGGATAAAACCCAGTGCAATGAAACTGATTCTCTTGCCTTTTAAACAAGGGTGGATTGCACTAGGGTGGATGTTTTAATTGACCTGATTTTTAAAAAAAATCAACACCTCTAAAATTAGTGCCATGAAATGCCTTGAGAAGTGAAGACTACCAATGTGGCACTAACGACATCGCCCATTAGAATTTTGATCGAAATGCCTTGAGAAGTAAAGACTACCAATGTGGTACTAACGACATCGCCCACAGAATGTTGATCGAAATGCCTTGAGAAGTAAAGACTACCAATGTGGTACTAACGACATCACCCACAGAATGTTGATCGGTTTATGAAAGTATGGTTCTAGCACTATATTCGCAATAAGCCATAGAGCGTTTTAAAAAAAAGTTCTTGTCTTTAAACTTCATTGCATTAAATTATTCATTAGCATGTGTCCACAGTACAGCAACGACATCATAAAAAAAGCTGCAGGAAATTATGCTATTGAAACTGCAATCTTATAATAACAATATCTGTATTCATCATTGATTTTCTCTCTGGCGGAGAGCCACTTTAATGATAAGAGTGTTGTGGTGAAAGCTTTCTGGGATGAGGTGGAGAGTAACTGAACAGATACAGAATCCAACAAAGATCTAGATATACTGGTTCACTGGGGGGGGGGGGGGGGGGTTAAGACTGGTTCAGAAGGGAGTGAGTAGAGGTTAGGCAGACTGGTTCACAAGTGAGTAGAGGTTAGACTGGTTCACAAAAGAGTAGAGATTACACTGGTTCACAAGTGGGTGAGTAGAGATTACATTGGTTCACATGGGAGTGAGTAAAGGTTAGACTGGTTCACAAGGGAGTGAGTAGAGGCTAGACTGGTTCACAAGGGAGTGAGTAGAGGTTAGACAGACTGGTTCACAAGGGGGTGAGTAGAGGTTACAATGGTTCACAGGGGAGTGAGTAGAGGCTAGACTGGTTCACAAGGGAGTGAGTAGAGGCTAGACTGGTTCACAAGGGAGTGAGTAGAGGTTAGACAGACTGGTTTGCAAGGAAGTGAGTAAAGGTTAGACTGGTTCACAAGGAAGTGAGTGGAGGCTAGACTAGTTCACAAGGGAGTGAGTAGAGGTTAGACAGACTGGTTCTCAAGGGACCCCCAATGCAGCAGCCATCTCAAAATATCTCTACTCACTGTTCTCATGAGGATTTGGCTGTAATGTCACTTCTCTTATTCTTAAAAACAGCACTGAATGCAATGGCCAGGCTTCACTCCAAAGTCGAGTAATCAAACTAGTGTCAGAGATATCAGTATCGGCCAGCTATGTCCGCACTACATTGGTGATATGCGTCATGTCCATGCTTCTTCCTGCTTTTACTGGTGTATTGTTTACCAGCTGGTCTGCTAGTTCGTTGCTCTTTATGCCAATGTGTCCGAGTGTGTACATCCAGGTAAGTGATGTGAGGTGGGACTTTCAACAGTGTCCACCCATTCAGCAGAGATATTGCCATTTGCAATGTTCTGACAAAAGTGGAGACTGGCATGCTTCATGCTGAATGGTATGTATAAATTCAGAGGTCAGTGGGTTGTGAGCATTCAGTGGACCTTTTCTCAAGGACACTGGTGTGGTTGGAAATGAATAAGTAGACAGACTGGCTGGTGCGGCATCATTAAGGAGTGATTTGACGCATGATAAGGCATATGTGGCGAAGGCCCTTCTGGGAGAATGTGAATAATGCAACAGAACAGTCTATCATGGTCTAAAGATAATGCGGCAGCAGGGGGTGGTCAAAAGACCTAGTGGACAGTCACCACTCAGAGGTAAAGCAAGACAGACATTAGTATTGGAACTCTCTGCTGGCTGTTGAAGATGATGACTAAGCGCTTATGGGAATGCCTTGAGTGCAATGATGTCGGTTCTTGACTTAACTCAACTATAGCATGTTCACTGATTCTGATGTGATCATTAATGTGACCTCTTGTCTTGGGTGCCCAAATGAGCGCTCTGCAGGTGGTTGTTGTTTCTTCTTCTGCATTCATCTGGAGAATTTTTTCGGATGTGATTGTGTTGTGCCTGTTTACAGAAGAGCTGCATTCTTGCACCGTTAGGCCAACACACCAGACTTCTGCGGACATTTGTTGACCGGGTTAACCTTCCCAGTGGTTGTTTAGTTTAGTGGACCGATCAACATCACGGCACACGGGTGTAACACATAAGTGCTCCATTCTACTCCTGACTCAAGCCTGAGTCTAGACAATCTCAGCTCAGTGCACGAACTCCATAGAACTGGTGAGGATCCTGAAATATTTTGGGTAGATTTTTAACTCAAAATTTTGTCCGGGCAGCGCTGTTAGGCTAATCTTTTTTTTATTTCCAATTGCCAAGGAATTTTTTATGTGCGCAACAATACATACGGGCGTCCGATCTCACTACCCAGAGGCCAGGGGAAAGTTTGTTACTAGAAGTCCACATGACAACATCCTGGCCCTCACTAGAACTTGAATCCGGAACCTCCAGCACTCGAGATGGACACCATATTCGAGACCACTCATTCCCCCCCCTCCCAGGTGGTGGTTGTGAATTGAGGAAAGATCTAGAGGGATAGAGGGAGAAATGCTTTACATGAGGAGGGACCTGATCATCTGTCGTTCAGCAATGGACATGATCAGAGCAGGAAAAACACAATTCAGAGGGTCAGTCCCTTTTTCTATGAGAGAGTTAAAAGCATAGAGGCAGCCAGTTTTTCCCTATCATAATGAACGACAAGAGAGGTCCTCGAACCCTTGTCTGATCAAGCCTGTGTCATTGACATTGTAATGCCATAACCATTACACCAACATGAACACCTATGACAATATGCATCCGGTAGTTGATTCTTGCTGAAGCACTGTCTACACTTGAAGTATTCAAATCCAAAAATGCCCACAACTACAAAACCCACTGTTGCAAATAATATTTGAAATATGTAAAGGGAGAGTCTATTTGCAGGGCCCTGCAAATAGACGCTTTGTTTATTCACGCTTTGTCCATTTGTATATATGTCTATCTGAATCTCTATCTAACAAACTGTCTGTCTTTCCATATGCATATGTATGTCTGGTTGACTCTTTGTGTGTGTGTGTATGCATGTGTATGACTCTCTGTCTGTTTGCTGTCTGTCTGCCAGTTTATATATCCGTTGATTATTTGTCTGTATCTCTCTCTCTCGGTTGCTCGGCCGGTCAACCTGCCTGTTCAGAGTATTGCAGGGAGAGGTTGAAAGAGATGTATGAATTGGCATGGTGGAACACAGATGATCGACGAGCGAGTGTCGGGTTAGATCTAGCTACCCATCTACCTGCGTACCTACTCATCCACCTACCTGCCTAGCTACCCACATATCTGCCTCTCTAACGATCTATCTGTCTAACAACCCACCTACCTGCCTACTTAACCACTTTCGTGTCTATGAATATGATTATGAAAACTATGAATATTACAAAGAATTATCGCTGAAGCAACGGAGTACGTGCTTTGTGCTCGATACTTTTGACAACAGCCAGCGGGGAGAGAATTAAGCGGAGGAGAAGAGGTAGGGGAGAGGGGGGAAGGAAAAGGAAGAAGAGGGCTGGAGCCAGAAGGGGTAGAAGGAAAACGGATCGTTTGGGACTCAAAAATGTGTGGGTTGGGTATTGGAATTGCCGTAGTGCAAAGCAACGAGGACCAATACTGGAGAAACTGGTACTAACTAAATTACACTCACTTTAATTTTCTTTAAACAACACAATTCTAAATACCCAAAGAGATGAAGGATTGACTTTCACCCAATGAATTGCTGAAAAATTAAAGAAAACATTTTCGGGCAAGGAAACGAACGATTGACATTTGACTTTCATCCAATTAATTGCTGAACAATTTTTAAAAAAAATGTCCGGCAAGGAAACGAACCTCGAGCTCCCGCCCATCAGGCGGGCGCACTATCAAATATGCCACTGATGACACGTTTTCCAATCAACGAAAATGTATAATATAGCCGCAAACTTACGTTAAATCACGTGACCAGCCGTGCCCTGCGAATAGACGCTTTGTTTATTCACAGGGCCCTACGAATAGACACTTCCATATGTAAATGATGCAGTACTATTTTTTAGTGGATCCTAACCCATTGTGTTAGGAGTGCTAAGTAGGAGACTGCATGGTTTTCAGTGACGTGTAGTCAGGATAATCTGTTGATTAATTAACCAACCATATCATTTTTTGTTTTTTAGGGTGCTCGCTCACTTTGAATTCAAAGTAGTCCATAAACACTAATTCTAGTAGTGAAATTTGCACTTGGATTAGCTTCCCCTATTAAAACCATCCCTCACCATCAGGCGAACCCACTCTGACTTCAGAGGTACTTTAATTTACATCCCGAAGTCAAGGACGATAGGTCAAAATTTTAGTCCAACTGTCCGGTTTAGGAGATGAACCCCTTACCTCGGCATCAGCACACTGAATGTTTAAGAACACGCGTTCTTATCCATTCGGCCATGCTGACCTACAACCATATCATTGTGTAATACCAAAAAATGAGAGAGATGACACATTGACCAAGTAAAAGGTGTTGTGGGGCTCAGTAACCAGATATTTCAGTTACATTAACATAATATCACAACAAGGAAAGTCTAATACAACTTTCATAAACCACCAGCTCAACCAGGATGGCTTGTTATGTATATGTATCTTTTGGGCAGAACTGAACAAGTTACTATCTTTAGATTCAGAACAGGATACCTCAATCAATTGTCACATGTACAGATAGCTGAAGACAAGACAAATATGTGCATCATGTGAGGGAAAGTACCTCAAAGAAAGTACCTGTGCATGAGAGGGAAAATACCTTATTCAAAGTTGAAAGATCAATTTGATTTTATATTTGTGGTATTTAAATATTATTTACAGACAAACTTATAAGATAGCTAACAACAGTACTAACTACACACATAAGAAAAGTATCATGAATGAACTGAACACTGCTTCCTTATCACTCCCAAACCACTGTGGGAGTTATAATCCCTTCAATTACTTCTCAGATTTCAGACATAAATCAAATCAAATCAACTTTATTTTAAAAGGTAATAAGCTTCAGGAGATAGAGAAATGTCCTCGCTTTAGGTGTAGGCTGAGACAGCATGGATTTCCCAACCAATATTTGAATGCTGAGATGAGACAGACCATTGCATTGTGATTGTGATCACCTGATCAGATCAGACTTACTAGACAGTTCTAACACTAACATAATAAGAATATTATTATTATTATTATTATTATTAACACTTACCTCTCCCAAACCACAGATTACAATTACCTCTCAGATTTGTAAAGCTTCGGGAGATATGAGAAATGAAATGTATGTAGCCTTTGATTTGGGTTAAGACAGCATGAATTTCACATTTTTTAATGCTGAGCTGTCAGTTTACATTCATTATTTTATTAAACGCATTTAATCGTCGCAAGTCATATAGAAAAGATATACAAATTAAATAAAATAAACATTTCGTGAGAGTACATTGTACAATTCGGTTTAAGTATCTTATCAACACGAAACACAACTTACCCTTGAACAAATAGTCGTATTCGTCGTCTTTAGTCCCCATTTTGGCTTAAAAACAAACACAAAAAACTTCGCTTCCGCTTTTCAGACGGTGTAAATAAAATAAGTTGTGCTATGGCTTCTACCTGTTTGGCGCTTAAATAAAACTTTAAACGCACTCCTAAGAAACATATATACACAGCCTAAAAAAAATAAAGGCCAACAAACAACGGATGATTAAGATTAAACAAGAATAAAACAATCCTAGTTTACACTACTAGGAAATCAATAATAAACATGGCGGAAGTTCAACGCCCCTTGATTCATTGCGCATGAAAGTGACGTCATTTCGCTAGGAAGTTGACAGTTACGGTCCTTAGTGCCACCCTCACACAATTTTATGGTCAGTAGTTTGCCATTGCGGTGGACATTGTTGGTACCTCGCAGTCTTGATAGTCGATGGTTTGTTACATTGTGTTTCAAAAAGGCATAATAACTACAACTTATGGTGGTAGCGAATGTGATTAATCAGACAAATTCGCGCTGTAAATGGTTCGTCCACAATGGATGCATGTGAACACATGGTCATTTCCACCATCATGCACCATCTTACGCCTCACGGATCCTCAGTATGTGGCCTATCTCCTAATTAGTTCCTGGTACATTGGCTATACGGCCTGCTATTAAGTTTTTGTCCAAGCCCCAAGCTCCAACTGAAGCAGGCAGACTGAGGCGGATCAGCAACCAATTGGCCGGGAGTTGCCCAGCTTGAGGCGGGCGATGGCTGATCAGTGACACCTGCCGGTGCCTCCCACCGTCAGAAGCAACCCATGGAGCCCCTGTCTGCGCCAATTGGCAAGGACTTATAACCCGCAACTGCTACCTCTCGCTTCGATTCCGTGACTGTTAAGGCCAGGGGTGGAGATATACCTCTCCATAGCACAAAGCCTGGGTTCAAATATAGAGACCATGTGTTGCCCATGCAGCACGATCCCTCTCTCGTCCTGCCTAGTGTACTCCAGAGGAATGGTAACATCAATACGTCTGAAACAAGACATGCTGCAGAAGCTGCCGGATCAGGCAAAACATGCTCTAACTGTCCGCCTGTTGGAGCTTCCATCCTAGACCAATTGCCAGGCTTAGGGTCTGGTCGGCCTTTCCATGACATTTAGTCTTTATGTTGCATTTTCTCACACCAGGATAAGGCTTGTACCCTCCGCCAGAAGCCGTAGTTACAATGTGGGGTGTCGAGTTTGGTAAGCGCCTCTCAAGATTCGGAGCCAACAGAAAGCAGGTAGTACCGTCATTACATTAACTGGCTAGTATTACGAGTAAGTTAATAAGTAAGCCACAAATGGCTGTAGAAAAATTACTAAATATGATAAAAACTTGAAACCTGTTTATTTGTATACATACATTGTCCCTTTACGTCTCAACATAATTTCTACCAACATTGATGCACTTATCCCATCGTTTTATCAGTCCTCCCAAACCGGCTGCATAGAACTGCGTGCTTTGTTTTCATTTACCGACATCCCACAGAACTATGTGACTTACGTATTGACTCGCCCTCGTAACTTTGTCTACCCAGCTATGCACCGCTTTACGGGACAAACATTTGCCAGCATAAACACTGAAAATCCACCTTGGCGGGAGACATTTCGCGAATGACGCCGAAGTTGAATGTGAAATGAAAACGTGGTTTAGAAAACAGAGCACGCAGTTCTATGAAGCCGATTTTGGAGGACTGATAAAACGATGGGATAAGTGCATCAATGTGGGTGGAAAATATGTTGAGAAATAAAGGGACAATCTATATCTATAAAACAGAGTGTATGTGGCTTTGTGTGTTTGTGGTCAGCTATGTAAGTATTGGATGCGTTCGATAACGGTACATCCGATTGAGATGAAATTTTCTACACGTCTTCCTTTCATTCCTGTGCAACCGACTATAATAGTTTCTTAGTGTAAAATCTTCTACTTATTTAATAACATGTACTTTTCCATTTTTCATTATATAATTTCTATATAGCAGGGGGACTTCACTCTAGAAAAGTTATTTCAAGGGGCATAACTTTTAATAACATTTCTATATACTTTATAATCATATTGTTGGACTTACTTGCACTATTGTTAAACTCTTTGTCTATAGTTATTTTCAAGCATATAAGTTATAATAAATAATGATATAATCTTTAAGGCACTTTCAAAGTTTTCATAAAAATAATGCATAATGCATAACATTGTAACCCATCTTTTTCTGCTTAAAGAACTTATCAACTGTCATGTCGGTGATTAAAAAGTTTTCATTAAAAATAATGAATGGTGTGTGGAAGGACATTCTTTTAAGTTACTGTGCGCCAGGAGCTGGGCGAAACCACGCCGGGTCAGATAGATAGACAGACAGACAGATAGTCGGGAACGGAAGCTTATTTGACTACTTATATGCTCCCCACCAGGGACTGGGTGAAGCCGGGCCGGGTCAGACAGACAGACAGATAGACAGACAGTCGGGAACGGGAGAGCTTATATGACTACGTATATGAATTAAATGAGATGCTCCCCACCAGGGACTGGGTGAAGCCGGGCCGGGACAGACAGACAGACAGATAGACAGACAAACAGATAGTCGGGAACGGGAGAGCTTATATGACTACGTATATGAATTAAATGAGATGCTCCCCACCAGGGACTGGGTGAAGCCGGGCCGGGTCAGACAGACAGACAGACAGACAGATAGTCGGGAACGGGAGAGCTTATATGACTACTTATATGAATTAAATTAGATGCTCCCCACCAGGGACTGGGTGAAGCCGGGCCGGGTCAGCCAGACAGACAAACAGACAGACAAACAAGCAGACAGACAGACTGATAGATAGATAGATCCCCTCCAGGGCCTGGGCGAAGCCGGGCCGGGTCAGCTAGTATATGTATAAAAATAAACTGGTTTCAAGGTGTTATCATATTTAGTTATTTTTCTGCAGCCATTTGTGACTTACTTATTAACTTACCATCGTACTTGCAAGTTACCCGTGCGTTACTGAGGACTTTCAGTGAAGCAAGGAATAGTGACACAGTAACTTAACATGCAAACTGTAAGAGCCGTCAAAGGGGATCTGCTTGGGATTTGCTAACCTGCCCCGAGGAAGGCTTTAGCTGCAATACTAAAGCTAGTTACTCGCTAGATTATGTTGTTATGTTGTTTGTCCATCAAGAATGATGATGACCATTCATTTCATCCAGTTGGGTTGAAGGTGTGGAGCCGTGGGTTCTAAGATGGCTGATAAGGCCTATTTTGGCTCGAAATGTTCTT
This sequence comes from Cepaea nemoralis, assembly GCA_014155875.1. NCBI lineage: Eukaryota > Metazoa > Mollusca > Gastropoda > Stylommatophora > Helicidae > Cepaea > Cepaea nemoralis. The sequence goes on from JACEFZ010022634.1 coordinate 517,170, forward strand.
TGACAATGTGGACAAAGAATGCTTGACGTCTCTGGAGGAGGATTTCCTGCAGTGGTTTTTCTGTCCTGCCTTTTCTTCACAGCTCTTGCAGTCCTGGTTGCCTCACATATGAGGTCTCTGGCTGCAGCCTCCCAGGTGTCATGATGAATTCCAAAAGCATTCAGTGAAATTTTCAGAGTGTCTTTAAAACGTTTCCTCTGGCCACCTTGGGAGCGTTTACCACAAAGCAGTTCGCTGTAAAAAATTTGTTTAGGGAGCCTGTGATCTGGCATGCGAGTCAAGTGACCAGCCCAGCGAATCTGATTCTTCATCAGTAGAGTGTTTCTAGGACTTCAGTGTCTGGAATCTTGTCTTGCCATTTAATCTTCAGTAGCTTCCTTAGGCAGACTGTGTGGAAGTGGTTTAATTTCCTAGCGTGCCGCTGATAAACAGTCCAGGTTTCACAAGCATATAGCAGTTTGGATAATACAACTGCTTTGTAGACTTTTAGCTTTGTTTGCAGGCTTATTCCAGTTCTGTCCCATACATTCTTGTACAGTCTGCCAAAGGCTGCACTGGCCTTGGAGATTCTTGCATTCACTTCGTCATCGATTGTGGCAGCTTGTGACACGGTGCTGCCAAGATAGGTGAATTTGTCCACAACACTTAGTCTATGATCATTCACTTTGATATTCGGCACAGTGTGATTATTCCCTGGAGCTGGCTGGTACATAACTACAGTCTTCTCCAAGTTGATATTGAGCCCAAAGTTGGCACAGGCATGTGAGAAAGCTGAAACATTATGTTGCATGTCCGCCTCTGAGTTGGCGTATAGAGCGCAATCATCAGCAAACAGGAGCTCTCTGACGGTGCCGCTGTTAATTTTGGTTTTAGCTTTCAGCCTTCTGAGATTGAATAACTTTCCATCCATACGGTAGTTGATGTCTATTCCAATGTCGTCGTTCTCGAAGGCATTCATCAACATGGCTGAAAACATGAGGCTGAACAGTGTTGGTGCCAGGACACATCCTTGCTTCACTCCATTGGTGACAGGAAAGGGTTCAGACAGTTCACCATTTTCCTGTACTCTTGCCTGCATGCCGTCATGAAATAGCCGCACTATTTGGACAAACTTTCGTGGACAGCCATATTTTGCCATAATCTTCCACAGTCCTTCTCTGCTGACTGTATCGAAAGCCTTGGTAAGGTCAATGAAAGTGGAGAACATTTCGCAGTTCTGTTCCTGACATTTCTCTTGCAGCTGCCTTGCAGCGAAAATCATGTCAACAGTTCCACGTTCTTTTCTGAAGCCACATTGACTCTCAGGAAGAAGACCTTGATCGAGATGGGCTGTGAGGCGATTGAGAAGAATTCTGGCGAGTATCTTCCCTGCAATTGAAAGCAAGGAGATGCCTCGGTGGTTGTCACAGGATTGGCGGTTTCCTTTACGTTTGTAAAGGTGGACTATTGACGCGTCCTTAAAATCTTGTGGCATGGTCTTGTTCATCCATATGTTTGTGAAGACTTGGTGAAGCTGCTCTGTTAGGACCGGCCCACCTGCCTTGTATATCTCTGCTGGGATGGAGTCAGGACCAGGTGCCTTGCCGCTGGAGAGTTGCTGGATGGCTTTGTTTATTTCCACTATGGTTGGCAGGTCATCTAGAGTCTCATTGGTGGGAACTTGAGGAAGGCAGTTGATGGTTTCGTCATCGAAGAAGGAAGTTGCATTTAAGATTTTGCTGAAATGCTCTGCCCAGCGTTGGAGGATTTCTTTCTTATCGGTGACCAGTGTTCCCCCATCTGCACTGAGGAGGGGAACTATGCCTGGTGATGAAGGACCATAGACCGCTTTCAGTGAGTCGTAGAAGTTTTTCATATCGTGTCTGTCAGCAAAGCCCTGAATTTCATCAGCTTTGCTGCTCAGCCAGGAGTCCCGCATGTGCCGAAGTTTCTGCTGCACTACTCTCTGAATGTTCTTGAAAGCATCTTTTTTTGATGTTGACTTTGGGTCATTCAAATGTGCCTTGAGGAGAAGATGTTTCTCGGCCAGCAATTGGTTGATGTCTTCAGGAATTTTCATCAAACCAGTCTTTATGCTTTCGGGGGGCTGGACCCAGGATTTCCATAGCAGTGTTGTAAATTGTGTCCTTTAGGGCTCTCCATTCTGTTTCTGTATCCTGTTTAGCTTCAGCATTGGGCTTGAGGCGGTCTTCCAGCATATTTTCAAACGACTGCTGCATTTTCTTGCTGTTTAGGCGGGTGACATTTAGCTTTGTTTGCATTTTCGCCCTTTGAGGACGCCGTGGTGGCCTGATGTGGATGTTCATTTTCGAGACAATGAGACGATGGTCTGTCCAACATTCGGCACCAACATGGATTTTGTCACTCGAACGTCTTGTCTGTCACTCCTCCTGACGATGACATAGTCAATGAGGTGCCAGTGTTTCGAGCGAGGGTGCATCCACGATGTCCTATTTCTCATGGGGAGACGGAAATTGTGTTCGTGACGTTGGTGAAGAATGACTTGCGCGATGACTTGGATTAAAGTGAGGAAGAGTTGCGCAATTCGTCGACCTCACTCTCTCGCCTGAGTCCATCTGAGTCCAGTGGCAAGACAAGTCGAGACGATTGGAGACGAATACAGGTGCAGTGGATGACCAGGGCGCTCTACGTGCCTTGCCGTGCTCATTACGTTCCACAACGCTTTGCAGGTAAACGCCGTCTTGCCCGTTGAATCAGGAATGATTTCTTCCGCGCAGTCTGCCGAATCCTGTCTTCACATGCTGGGTAGGCATACCCTAGTTTACCTCTTGGTTTGACACCAAATCGGATACCCATGCCTGGTTTAGCCAGCCTCTCACAGCTGTTGCCAGGGGGGTGGCCGCTGTCGCATGCTGACAGCTACTAGGAGCCACAGGCACGAGCTGGGTGTCAGACTTGGACCAGTGGGGGATGGGTCCTGAAAGGACATGAGAGCCATCCTTACCAAAGGTGCTACCACCTCGTCCCCCCTAATTAGATTATACTAGATTATACTAGATCGCTAGATTATACTCGCTGCATGTCGGACCTGTAGGACTATCAGTGCTCGGGTCCTCTCCTCGGTATCGCCTTCGGCCTGTAGCTGTCGAAGACATCAGTTTTGTGTTTGTCAACTATTCTTCTGTGGCCTCCAGCGCGGCGCTTTTGTTTGACTTCACCTCTTTTCACTTGATATTTTTTTCTTCTTGAGTCTGGTGAATGTTGCAGATTTGCTATCGTCCTTGACTCATTTAATCGCTCTGCCTCTCTGGTGGTATTCAATATCAATATAACAGCGCGGTTTATTGTTCTTCTGCTTCCCACAGTAGCCCGGCCTGCAAGCCTATCAGTTTGCTCATGTGCTGTTACACCAGCGTGTCTTGGCACCAACATAAATATGATGTTTATCAGGCTTGCTTTTAGTCTGGTCTTGGTCAGATAGCCAGCCGGCTCTATGTCGATGGGGTTACAAAGAAATTTGTAATCCTGCATACCGTGTTCGAAACACAACTGTGGGAAATTTGGAAGCAGATCATCTTGCGTTAGTTTACATACAATGGTGTGAGGGCCGGTCGTTCAGAAATCAATGGCAAACTACTGAACGTATCCTTGCTTAGGAATCACAAATAACCAAACAAACAAAAAATGCTGAAGCTGACTGCTACGTCCTGTCAAGGATATGCAAATAACTCATTTTGGTTAGATATGAATGAGCTACCGTGTAACAGTAGACGCGACTATCTGATTTCAGTTAGCCCCGAATGTTGGGCGGCGCTCACCAACCCGACACTCCGCATTGTGCCATAGGCTTCGGGCAGAGGAATGCAGTTGGGAGGGTGCACGCCTTATCCTAGTGCGATGAAATGCAAACCAAACACTTAATGTCATGTCAGGGCAAACAAGACTCAAAGCTTTGGTCGGCAACTGTTAGAGCATTGCTTTGCTGATCCAGGGGCTTCCGCGGTTTGTCTTATTCCAGATGTATTGTTGGTACCTTTCCTCTGGAGTAAACTAGGCAGGCCGAGAAAGGGATCACGCTGCATGGGCAACACATGATCTCCAAGTTCAGCTCAGGCTTTGTGATGTGGCGAGGTCTAATTTCATTTTACAAACTATCGTCTGACAATACGGCAAGGTGCCTGTAATTATTAAGCTTGACCTCCCCAGAGACTTCACTCATTGTCTTCGAGCCCAACCCATTTAGATCTTTGAGTCACTAAGAAAGCATGGCTTGTAAAAGTATGTGCCTCAGACGTAAGCAAGAATACATAAGGCTAAACATCAGTCAGTTCATCTTCATTGCACATCCGAGCTATTAGTTTATATGTGCTCAGCTTCTCTCATCAGTATCTCTCTCATTGTGTCCGACTGACGACATCAGTTCTAAGTTGACTGGTTGACATTTTTTCTTTGGTTTCCCGTATGTCGCTCTAGTCTAGCTTCAAATAGGACGTTGCGGCGACTAGCCTTCATCAGCAAACACAAACCCAACATATAAACATCATACTGTCCTCTTGCCTAGTTCTTAACCATATGAAAACTGGCAAGACCCCGGGTACAGGTAACATCACAACAGAAATGATCAATGCCTTAGAAGAATATGGAATAGACCAAGTCATAAGACTGCTGAGCGCAATATGGGATACAGGAGATATACCTCCTGAATTATGTAATTCTATATTTATGGCAATCCCGAAGAATTCAGGAGCCTTGAAATGCGATTAACATCGAACAATTAGTATAATGAGCCACATCACGAAGATTCTGCTGAGAATTATCATGCAAAGAGTTAGGAAGAAAATACAACCCGAAATAGGAGCACAATGTATGTTCGTAGAAGGCAAGGGCACAGTAAATGCTGTGTATATATTGAGAACAGTAATTGAGCATTCTATAGAAGTAAACAAAGATCTATATCTTTGCTTTATTGACTACACAAAGGCTTTCGATAAAGTGAGACATGTCGACATTATAAGAATGCTTGAAGATCTACAAATTGATGGAAAAGACCTTAGACTTGTAAAAAACATATATTGGAAACAACAAGCTGCCATCATAATTGATAACGATGTAAGTCATTATCAGCCTATTAAAAGCGGTGTGAGACAGGGATGTGTAATGTTTCCAGATCTTTTGTCCTTGAACAGTGAAAATATTTTCAGAAATATAGAAGATATGGAAGGAATCCACATTGGGGGACGATACATCAATAACATTAGATATGCAGATAATACAGTCTTGATTGCAGACAATGAACAGGACCTGCAACATTCAGTAGATTCTGTTGTTGCACACAGTGAACAACTAGGGTTAGAACTGAATATTAAGAAGACACAGATTATGGTCGTCAATGGGAGGAAGAAAATACCACAATGTGATATTCTAGTAAATGGGCATATTCGCAAGTGAATCGATACAGTTTTCTCGGAACAGTCATAACATCTAATTTGAGATGCCTTGAAAAGATTAGAGCAAGAATTGCCATTGCGAAGGTAGCCATTTGAAAGATGAAAAACATACTGACCATTAAAAAGATATCAATTGAAACGAGAAAAATAGTGTTGAAGTGCTGTATAGAACCTATACCCCAGGAAGGTTAACCCGGTCAACAAATGCCCGCAGAAGTCGGATGTGTCGGCCTAACGGAGCAAGAACGCAGCTCTGCTGTAAACAGGCACAGTGCAATCACGTCCGAAAAAAAAAAAAAAAAAACTCCGGATGAACGCAGAAGAAAAAGAAGAACCTATAGTTTTGTATGGATATGAAGCGTGGACAATAAGCCGTCAAGCTGAAAAACGGCTGGTGGCTGAGGAAATGTGGTTTCTGAGGAAAATGCAAAGAATACCATGAACGTACAGAAAAACCAATGAACAAGTCCTTCAAGAAACAAATGAAGATCGTAAACTGATTAGAGTGATTAGGCGTAGACAGTCAAAATGTTTTGGGCATGTTATGAAAAGAAATGATTTGGAGAACTTGGTGACGACTGGCAAGATCGAAGGGAAGAGACCAAGGGGAAGACCGAGAAGTAAATATCTGGATGGCTTGGCCACGCGGCATGGTCAAGGCAGGAACACGGTGCTGATTTACGACTCTGGTGATCGAGTGAGATGGCAGAACATGACCGCCCGCTTATCGGCATGGCACATGATGGACGGATAGATGCCCTCTTGCTCTTTTTCCATCGAGTTTATCAGTCGTCACTAAGTTTTCACGACATGCCAGGGGAATCTAAACTGCTAGCGCTTAATTCCCCCCTAACAATGTTTTCAGTGTTCTCTGCAATTTATCTTTGTCAATCGAGGTGAGGAAAAGCATTCTTAAAAGTTGCATCGAGCATATCCTGATGTCCGGAAGCCAATCATGGATAATTATCAGACAAGTGAGGAATTATGTAGAAGCTGCGAAGATGTGGTTTTACAGTAGAATGACGAGAGCACCGTGGACGGATAGAAAGAGAAATAAGAATTGATTATATGGTTGTTTCGGGATTTGAAATTTAAATAATGAGCACAACCCACTACTGGAACGCTGATCGTATTCTGGTATAAACCTAAGGCCTATCCACGTCAATATGGAAGCACTATACTCGAGTTTCGCTCTCGTTTGAGCTCGTCAGTAGTGCATATCCCTGACCGGATCCGGAAACAAGCCCAGGATCACTGGCGTGTGAAGCGACTGTGTAACCACGCGGCACACGCTGGACACGCCAAAATTATCATAACAGAATAATACAACGTCACCCATCGTAGGCTATGCTCAAGATTGCCCAATCGCCGCGACTGACGTCCGTCAATCGATGTGGACCCGAACGATCAGGACTTCTCACTGACAAGGAACACGAGGCCTCCTAAAATCCAGTGAGCAATAATCAAATTGATTATTTGGTTGTTTCGGGATTTGAGATTTAAATATTGAGCACAACACAGCGTTGCCAGTAGTGGGTTGTGCTCAATATTTAGAAATAAGAATACCTGAAAGAAGTTAACGCACAAAGATAACTGGGTACTCACATGAGATGCACACAGTCTACATTCTTTGGGCATGTCACGAGGAGAGGAAAGCTGTAGTATAGGGTGTATTTTTAATGACTGTGCTGTGCTTGAAAATATTGCCGCCCAAGTTTTGTATTCATCCTCTGTAAAGTTCAAGCAACATAATAGATAAATACAAAACTTGGACTGACAATATTTTCAATCACTGCACAGTACAGTAATTAAAAATACACACTGTATTTCGCCACAACAGGAAAGCTGAAGGGGAGGAAGGGACAGGGGTAAACGGACGAGATGATGCCGGGCAGTATGTCATCATGAAAAAAGTGGACGATGATTTATAGATATATTTTGGCCTGTGAAAGACTGAGAAAGAGCGGTGGTAATGAAAACTTGAATCCGTTAACCGAAACGAAACGGAAGTTGGAAGGGGCGTTAACGTTGCCGAGAAAAGTCAGTTGTTGGACATACATTGAGTATTCTAGATCTGACGTTGTTGTTTCAACACATTTATTTATTTATTGTGTGATACCCCACAACAGATCACAATGGTAAGAGGTGCAAACACTGGGCTCTTAATTCTTTAACAGATAATTTAGTGTCTGTGGCTATGAGTTCCTGACATTGTTTACTTTACGTATAGAATAACTAGAACTAGAACTAATGACCAAATAAATGGAAAAAAAAAAAAAAACTTGGAGAAAAAAAAAAAAAAACAGATGCATGCGGACGATTCGGCCGAACCCTTTCTCAATGAACATGACAAACAAATAAACAAAAATAAAGAATCAAGGCGTAAAGAAAGTAGTCCGATCAGCTCAACATTGTTTACACCTGTGTGTAAATGTTTCAGATGTTTTGTTTCTTCAACATTTTCAGTTATGAAAGTGGAAAATATACACAACTAATTTGAGTATTTACTAATGAGACCATGACGGATAGATAGACCTTGAAAATCAAAATCTAATGGTACCTCAATTATGCTTCGATGTCAATTCTGAGCGGAGATATTCACATCTGAGTGTCAAAATCTCGATACAGATTTCACCATACTATTCATACTTTGAGACTGGAAAAATTGGGTCCATTGTTATTGTCACTTTCGGCCCAACATGATTGTCTCAGACGGGCCACTGACAGATATTAAATCCAACTTCATGCATATGTTCCGTCATCTTCTTCTTCTTCAGCGTTCCGAGCCATTGAGGTTCTTTGCTGCAGATACAATCCAATTCCATTCATCTCTCTGATTGACCCTCTCTTGCCAGTCGTTGATTCCAAGTGCTTGTAGGTCTGTATGTATTTTATCTCTCTACCGTCTTCTTGGTCTACCTCGGGGTCTACGGTTCCGAATGATGTTTGCATCGACCGCCATTCAGAGTTTTCATTCACATGTCGGGAGAGATAATTGTTTTCTACAACCGGTCCTTGACGGTCTGTGATGAAACTCTCCAAAATTATGTAGAAACGGATGCATAATTCAAAAATGCATCTAAAATTAACCTACGACTTCTAAGACATGCGCTAAAAAATAAAGTAACTTACTTTGTGGTAACAATTCAATTTATTTAAAAGGTCACGATAATTTCAACCAATCGCTGTGCATGGAATATTAGGCTAACATTTTCTGCACAACCTTAGACATCTGCTATTGTCACGTGATATTTTAATGAATGAATGACGTCGTAAGTATGAATGGTCTTTACAGCAGCCATTTTTGGTGACATAATGGAACAGGTACTGTATATCAACTTCCGTTTTCAGATCGGGTAGTGGCATGATCGAGCTTCCTACAACTATAAGAAAATACAGTGTTTTTTGGGGGATATAATGAGATAAGTGACATTGGAGAACATCTTTACGACGAAATAAACAGGCAGACCAAGGGAAATGATGCAAGATGATCTAAGATTATGGCATGGAGGAATATGTTATATCATCAGCAGAACTGATCCAGAACAGTAGACTTAGTCTAGTAGTACTTATATAGTAGTACTATACTACTATACTATCTACTTAGTAGAACACCAAGGACTGAGATCTGTGTAGAGAGATATGAACTGCAAACCCCTGGCATGGCACATGATAATGATGATATATTTAAAAACAAACAGCTGGTTGGATAGAGCTAGAGCAATGGGGTGTGGTTGGGCATTTTCTAAGTCCGCCTAGCTCAAGTAGGCCATGTTGAGTAGACCAGTACATTCTCCCCTGGGGACATTGTCAGGGGGAGAGACTATTGGTGGGTGAATAGAGTCTGTTGCATTAGATGCGGTCTGTTTACAACAAGTAAACTTGACAAAGTCAGTCTGTTCTGTAAGCTAGAGTTGTGCATAGCTTGATGTGACACATTACATCTGAAAATGGAGTGAAGAAGAAGAGCTGGGAAAATGAATGAACAAATGAACAAACTTTATTTTCAAAGGGTCACAAATTGGGCATGCATTCACGTCTTACATTCAGCCCTTCCAATCACTCATCTTTTGTTCATCATCGTGCATGTTATATTCACACAAGGGAAAAAATTGTCAAATAAATGTAGACATAAGCAATGCATATTACCATATTATCAGACAGGCAGGCAGGCACACGTACACATGCACATTCATAAACACATACACAAAAACCTGCATACATACTTACATCATTTACCCAAACTCTCACAGTTATGCACCCACTCGATAACACACAAATACACACTCCCTCACATACACATATACTGTCTCACAATCACAAACTCACTAAATCCCTCCATCCATCCACCCACCCAACCAACCATCCGTCCACACACACACACACACATACACACAATCAATGAGACCTTATGAAAGTCTCTACATCATTTATAATAAGATATCAGCCAGTAGCTAGAGCAGTGTTTCCCAACCTTTTTGTGTGCTATGCCCCACCTAAGTCTTTCTAACATTTGTATGCCCCCCCCCCCTTTTTTTCCACCATATACATTATTTTTAATATTCAAAAATTGAAATGTTCACTAAAGAAACTTGAATGATAGGTTTTAGGAAGAAATCACTAGGACATTTTTGAGCAAACACAGTAAGTAAATTTTCAAAACATATAATGGAGAACTGAAATTCAAGTACAAAATAATTTTAATGAAAGATTTTTCTATATTATTTTAATTATTAGTAATTATTTATTATTTAAATTTACCGAGATCTTTGCGCTTGATGCTTACTACAAAGTCATTTTATGTCAGGTTCCAGTTTAGTTAACTTCAGTCTCAAGTCTGCCCGTTTTGTTATATCCAGCCGATTTCTTCCATTTTCGAATTGCCCCCCCTTAACAATCAAATTGCCCCCCTCTGGGGCGTGGGCCCCATGTTGGGAAACACTGAGCTATAGCATTCTACATGAGAACATTGGGATACAAGGTTTTTATTCAATTCAATTATACCATTACCCTTAACGCGTTCAACCTCAAAGAGAAGTTATATTAGGGTCCATCCCTGGCTCAGATTAATAATGCTGTGACCGAGTCAGCCACAAATAGAGTCTTAATTTGAAAGTGATTGTTGTCCAAAAAGGGTAATAGTGATAATACAAGTTGAGAACATGACCCATGAGGAGATGTCTAGAGAGAGTAAAAGAAACATTTAAACAAATCAAATATGACATTAGCACAAGCCATAAGATAAGCAAAAGACAGAAAATTACACCCACCTCCTCTCTGCAATGTTTCATGGCAAAAGAAACAGGACAAAAGAATAAGAAGATAAATATCCTTTAATTTGATTTTATATTGTTTATTTCCATCTGCAGCGATTTCGGTTTTGTGGTGACCTCGATTGTCCAGACTGGGTGCTAGCAGAAATTAATATTCTGTCAAAAATTGTAAGTTACTCTAGGTAGTGGTCTCATCATCATCATCATCATCATCATCATCATCATCATCATCATCATCATCACCATCACCATCACCATCATCATCATCATCATCATCATCATCATCATCATCATCATCATCATGATAATTATGTTTTATTTGTATTAATAATTATGTTAAACATGGACAGAGGGAATAAGAGTTCATCAGAATCTTGATATATGAAGCCCATAAATGAGCACCCTCCCGCTGTTTATGCTTTACCTTGACACAGCAAGGTAGAAGAGGGACAAGATGAGATGAGATGAGGTGATGAGATGGTGATATGATGTGAGGAGATGAGATGATTAAATGAGATATGATGAGATGAGGTGATGAGATGAGATGAGATGGCTATATGAGATATGATGAGATGAGGTGATGAGATGAGATGATTATATAAGATATGATGTGATGAGATGGTGAGGTGATGTGAGGAGATGAGATGATTATATGAGATGAGATGAGATGAGGTGATGAGATGATGTGAGGAGATGAGATGACTATATGAGATATGAGATGAGGTGATGAGATGAGATAAGATGATTATATGAGAGATGGTGAGATGATGTGAGGAGATGAGATGATTATATGAGATATGGTGAGATGAGGTGATGAGATGGTGAGATGATGTGAGGAGATGAGATGATTATATGAGATATGGTGAGATGAGGTGACGAGATGGTGAGATGATGTGAGGAGATGAGATGTGATGAACATAATTATGTACAAGTTTTATAAGTGCGGTGGCCATTGTATTTGTGGCTTTTACTTCAGAAGACATTGACTGGTGCCCATTTTATTCTGGGTCAGCCAGGGAGCCGGTGTCAGTTTTAAAAATTCACCTCCATGTGAACTTGAACCCATGACCTCTGGGCTTGCAGGCAAGCATCTTAGCCACAGCACCACCTCAGGTCCTGCTGGCCAGCTGGAGTTTAGTTCCTCAAGTGCCCTACCAGCTGGTGTAGGCGTTCATGGCTCTCCACAGAGCTCAGTCTTTGGTGTTCCGGTTCAACTCTGCTGATGATATTCCTATCTGCTACCATCTCAACCCATCCAGTATCAATTCTCTTGGTTGGCCTTTGCCTTTCTTCTCCTTGATCTTTCCAGTTGTCATGATGTTCTCCAATGCCTCTCTTCTCATTACGTAACCAAAAAAAGCTGTTTGTCACTTTCTTTTTGTTGTATATAATGTTCTTGTTTCATTAGCCTCTTTCAGACAATCGAGGTTAGTTACCCTGGCAGCCCTGGGAATTCGAAACATTTGTCTCAGGAACAACATCGCTCTTGCTTCCAAGTTCTTCCTAATTTGTTAATTTACATTCCAAGATTCACTGCAATACAGTAAAACAGCTTCTATATAGCACTTCAGCACTCAAGTTCTTACATTCAATGATAGTGACTTAATACATAAGATACTTTTCATTTTCTGAAATGTAGTTTTTTGCTTCTCCTATTCTGCTCTTAATCTCTGTTGTTTACCTTCAATATGATGTTATAAATGCCCCTACTGAGCTTATGTTGTTGAAATTGTTTCTTTCATGTCATGATAACATGGCTCTTGACTGATTCAGCTTGTGAAATGGATGCTAGAACATTTTCTAAACTTTCTAGAATGTAAAGTTGCGGGAAAATTTAATAATTTAAACATGTAAATAGATATTTTAACACTTCTTGTCCGCTTGCTTGGAATTAGAGCGTAGTCCATGCTGGACTGATTCTTCATGTGGATTAGCTTTCCCTGTTACCAGTGAATACACTCCTGCTTCTGAGGTACTTGTAATTACGTCCCCAAGTCAAGCATGAGGAGTCAACATTTTATGATTTTCCCAAGAACCATTGGTATCCAAAGATAACACATCTCTTGGGTAGAAGGATTGGATAACAAGCCTTTTCGGGCAAGGGCAAACAACAGGAGGTTCTAAAGACAAATTTTGCACATTGAAAATATTGGCATTTGGAAATTACAAAGTGTAGGCCATATGGCTACTACCGTGGCAAAATTATTAGGAAAGAAATTCTACCCACGAGTAGATGGAGCCAGTGACCTTGGATGTATTATATCTAGAGGAAGCAAACCTGACACACATGCATGCTGAAGTCTGACATACTTACCTGTGAGGCGGGTAACTAGTTGTGACTCACTCCCCTTGAAAGAGGAACAACGAAGGGGAAGAATGTTGAATATTGAGTCAAGAACTAAAATCATGGCTCTCCCATAAGCGCTCATTCTTCATCTTCAACAACGAAGAGTTCCAGTATTAATGGTGCCTATTGCAATCTGATTATATGTCCGTCTTGCTTTACCTCTGAGCGACGACTGTCAACCAGTTCCTCTGACCACCCCTTGGTGCCGCATTCTCTCTAGACCATGATAGTCTGTCTGTTCTTCTACATTATTCACGTGCTCCCAGAGGGCCTTCACCACATCTGCCTTATCATGCATCAAAAGAAGAAGAAGAATAATGTGTAATTAAATATGATTTGTACTCATTTTCCTCAGACTTCTGTTAAAATAAAGTTGCTTGCAGTACAAGTTTTGAAAGATCTCTTGGGAGGAGATTTAGACGTAAGTGTGCATCATTTGAACTGGAGTCTTCAAGCTTTTCTTTTTGTCTTGTTTATTTGAAAATTTGTAAGAAAGAGGAGGGAGCTGAGGTAGCAGAGTGGCTAGCACACTGGTCTGGTGGTCATGTGTTCGAATGCCAAATGAGGCAGCTTTATTTTAATTGACAAGTTAATTGAATTGATCTCAGACTGATCCAGCCTAAATGATGCAAAAGCCTGGACAGTGAACAAGCAATAAGAAAGTCGAATAGAGGCCCCAGAGATATGGATTTACAGACGAGTATGACATATATTCAACATACTATATGGTGTGAAAGCCTGGACAGTGAACAAACAATAAGAAAGTCAAATAGGTGCCCTGGAGATGTGGATATACAGAAGAGTATGTTGTATTTCATGGAAACTAAAACAATCAAATACAGAAGTTCTAGAAAAACTGGGAGTGAAAAGAGAGTTGATGAAATAAATAAAAAAGAGGCAAATGTAATATTACAGCCATGTTAAAAGACATAACACTCTTATTAAAACCATACTGAAGGGTAAGTTAGTTGCATATCCTTTGCAGGATGTCACAGTCAACACCAGCATTATTTGCTGTTGTGATCTCTTGGCAAGTTTACGTTTAGTAGCTTGCCATTGATTTCTGAATCACCAGCACCCATACCACTGTATTAACAAACCAATGCAAGGCAGTCTGCTGCTAAATTGCCTGCTGCTGTGTTTTAAATGCAGGTATGCAGGATTATGAACTGTGCCCATAATCCTTTTGCCACGGTGCCGGCATACCAACTGATAACGAGCTTATATTGACAATGATTCGTTTCATTTGTTGCCTATCTTTTCAGTATGAGAAAGTCCAGAAGCTGACCTCAGATGCCAAGTTTGGTGAGTGGTTGTACTGGTCATCTCTTCCTCTTTCCCCCTGGTCACTGAGTTCAGAGTCTGTTGGTAATGAAAAGCCAGAATCCTGTGGAAAAAAAGAGGACCAATCTAGGTCTAATTCCAGCCTGTACTGAATCATGACCTAGTTAAACATAATGTGCCTATTACACAAGTGTTCCTCTTTCCTCCTGGCCATTGAGTTAAGAGTCTGTTAATAATAAAAAGCCAGAATCCTGTGGAGAAATGAGGACCAATCTAGGTCTAATTTCAGCCTGTACTGAACTGTGACCTAGTTAAAACATAATGTACCTATTGCACATGTGTTCCTCTTTCCTCCTGGCCATTGAGTTAAGAGTGTTGATAATAAAAAGCCAGAATCCTGTAGAGAAATGATGACCAATCTAGGTCTAATTCCAGCCTGTACTAAACTATGACCTAGTTAAAACTTAATGTACATTTTGCACATGTGAAGTTTCAGTACTGGGTTTGCACATCCTGCTAGTTTTTGGGCTTGGATAGGGGAAGGAGGGCTCTGTAGCACAGCTCATGTGGAGATCATACTTTGGTACCAGCTCAGGAGAAAAGTCTGTACATCAGCTGCAGTTTGATGGATGCACACTCTATTCAGGACTGAATCACAATCAGCCGACCAACCGTGTCTTCATCCCTGCTTCAGATGTGTCCAGTATCACCTCTTTGAATGCCCTTATAGTTAGTTGCATAACCTTTACAGGTCATAGCAATCGACTCCAGCATTATTTGGCTGCTGCTGACTCCTGAGCAAGTTTATGTTCAATAGTTTGCCATTGCTTTCTGAACTCATACTATTATATGGAAACTAATGTAAGGCCATCTGCTTTTAAATTGCCCACAGCTGCGTGTCGAACGCAATATGGGGATTACAAATTGCATATGTAACCCCTTCACCACAGAATCGACTGAAATGCCCTGTGCTTGCAGATTTTAGAACAGAACGAATGAACGAATGAATGAACTTTATTTTCAAAGGGTAACAAATTGGGCACGCAGGCCCGCCTTACATTTGGCCTTTCCAATCACTCATCTATCGTTCATCAGTGCATAGTGCATTCACATAGGAAGAAAACATTGTCAAATGAATGTTGTAAACATAAACAATGTATGTTACCATGTTATGAGAAAATCCCCCACCCACCCACCCACCCACCCATCTCCTATCCATCCGCGTGTCCCCCACACACACATCCACCACCCAACCACATACATACCCACAGGCACATACATTCCCCCATCCATCCACCCATCCCCCAACCCACACATCCTACACCCTCCCCTCACATAACCATCGCCCCACCCACCACACATCCCTCCACACACATCTCCCACCCACCCACACACAAACCCAGGCACACATGCATGCATCCACCCATCCATCACCCACACATCCCTTTGCACATCTCCCCACCCACACGCACACATCCTCCACCCATCACAGACTTCCATCAAGAGGGCTGAGGTAGTGCACTGGCTAGGATGCTTCCTTGCCAGCACGGTGGCCATGTGTTCAAATCCTCCTAAGGAGGTCAGCAAGGCCAAATGGATAAGAACGCGTGTTCTTAAACATCTGGTGTGCTGATGCCGAGGTAAGGGGTTCAACCCCTACACCGGACAGCTTGACTAAAATATTGATCTCTCGTCCTTGACTTGGGGATGTAAATTACAAGTAACTCTGAAGTCAGAGTGGGTTCGCCTGAAGGCGAGCAACAATGTTAATAGGGAAAGCTAATCCACACCCAAAATTCAATCCAGCACTACCAGAAGTAGTGTGCAAGGATTACGCTTGAGTTCAAAGCGAGCGAGTGAAAAAAAAATCATCCTAAGGTGGATTTTTCAGATTGAACTGGGCTCCTAAGTCGATCCAGGCTTAAATGGTGTACCTGAAAATGTTCTGGGAAGTAAAGGCAGCTGGTGTGATATTGGCCACATCCCCTGTTGATTGCCGATAGGTTTGTAATAATACGGTGGGCGAGTTGGTGTAACAGCAAGAGAGTTGCGTGGACAGTGGTATGAGCATGGTCAGATGATGGTTTGATTCCTGGGTTGGCTACTTGCTACAGGAGGGAAAGTCCTCCATGAAAACAAAATGTGAGGGTCTTAGCACATCACTGACCAATAGTGGGTTCATGCCTCGGGACTTTTGTGTGTGTTTTTTTTTTTAAATATGGGGCTAGAACCATATGCCTCAAGGCTTGTAAACAAGTACCTTGCTTTACCTTACCTTACCATACCTTACATTACCTTACCTTAACTTACTTTACCTTACCTAATCTTACTTTACAGTACCATACTTTACCTTACCATCCCTTACTTTACCTTACCTACTTTACTTTACTTTACTTTACTTTACCATACCTTACTTTACCTTACCTACCCTACCATGTGGATGGGCGTGGGATGTGTGGGTTGGTGGGGGAATGTTTGTGGGTGGCGAGTGTGTTTTGGTTGGGGGATCAGGTGAGGGCAGTGTGTGCAGGTGGGGGATGTTCGGGAGGGGGATGGGTCGGTTGGTGGGGTATGTATGTGTCCCTTGGTGTGCGTGTTTGTGGGTAGGTGGGGTGTGTATGTGTCCCTTGGTGCACGTGTGTGTGGGTAGGTGGGCGTGTTGTGTGGGTGGGGTGATGTATGGATAGGTGGGAGATGGGCCTCATAACATGGTAATTAGCCTTGTTTATGTTTACAACATTCATTTCACAATGTTTATTTTTCTTCCTATGTAAATGTATAATGCTCTTGATGAACGAAAGACGAGTGATTGGAAGGGCCGAATGTAAGACGGGCCTGCGCGCCCAATTTGTGACCCTAATAAAGTTGATTTGATTTTAAGTTGATTTGATTTACCTTACCTTACCTTACCTTACCTCACTGAACTTTACTTACTATTGAAATTGTCTGGAAATGTTGGCCGATAAGGATGGGTACCTGCCACCCCCACGTCATTATGTGAGGCTTACCCTGTGACATTCCTACAGCAGTGTCTGCTAAGGGATTACTCTTGACCTTTTCTTGTTAACCTCAGACACGGGTGATATCAAGGCATCCATTGCGGCGTTGAGTTTCATCCTGTCCAGTGCTGCAAAGTACGACGTTGATGCCGAGACACTAGCCAACGAGCTGCAGCAGCTGGGATTGCCCAGAGGTAATAGTTTAAAATAATGTGGATACCCAGAGGTAATAGTGTAACATAGTATGGATTATACAGAGGTAATAGTGTACAGTAATGTGGATACCCAGAGGTAATAGTGTAACATAGTATGGATCATACTGAGGTAATAGTGTAATGTAGTGTGAATTACCCAGAGGTAATAGTGTAAAGTAGTATGGATTGTCCAGAGGTAATAGTATAAAGTAGTATGGATTATACAGAGGTAATATTATAAGTAGTATAGATTATACAGAGGTAATAGTATAAAGAATGCCGTCTTCGTGGCTTAGAGGTTATTACTTTTCTCCGTAATCTCGTATACTCTCGTCGGTAACTGTGATGACTGTGAGAATCAGCAGTGGTTCGAATCGCATCGGTAACTTACGGGGTATGTGAGCCGGTCCGCTCAGAAAGTAATGGCAAACTACTGAGCGTAATCTTGCCAAGAAATCAACATACAGCTGAAAGATGCTGGTGTTGACAGCGATGTCCTGTAAAGGATATGCAAAAAAAAAAAATAGTATAAAGTAGTATGGGTTGCACAGAGGTAATAATATAAAAAGATAAAGTTGTGTGGATTATCACAGCTGCAGAGGATTTGGCAGTAGACATCCGTGCTTTGGTTATTTTATAAAATGGTATAATGCCATTCGTTCAGAAAGCAATGGCAAACTACTGAATTAAACTTGCCAAGAAATCACAAGCAGCCAAACAAATGCTGAGGTTGACTACAATGTCCTGTAAAGGATGTGCAATAAACTTTAAGAATGTATTATACATAGTTAATAGTATATAGTAGCGGGGAAAGAAGACTCTGTTGAGCTTGACTCTAGTTTGACGTTGTGAAGACACATGAAGGGTGTAGCATGGGTGGGAGCGCAACCGCAATTGAAATACCACTACTTTTATCGTTTCTTTACTTCTCAGTCAAGCAGAGAGCAGGGCGCAAGCCCCTCGCTTCTTGAGTTAAGAGACAACCGGCGCTCATTGTCGGCCGTGATCCACTCTGAAGACAGTGTCAGGCGGGGAGTTTTACTGGGGTGGTACATCTGTCAAAAGATAACGCAGGTGTCCTAAGGCGAGCTCGGCGAGGACGGAAACCTTTATTAGAGCAAAAGGGCAATAGCTCGCTTGATATTGATTTTTGATTTTCAGTGCTTTGGTCCAGACACTTGGTTTACGGATCTCAGCTGAGGGTTATGGCTAAACGTCTCTAAGTCAAAATCCTCCTGATGTGAGGGCCTGGCCGTTACTCACCTTCCGCTGCATGGAGGTGCGCTGCTGAGCCGGCAGCATCTGCAGCCTACCTTGTTCCAGACATGCTGGTTATCCTTTTCTCTGGAGAAAACAAGGCAAGGCCGAGAGAGGGATCATGCTGCATGGCCAACATATGTTCTCTGAATCCAAGCCCAGGCATTGTGTGATGGAGATTTAGATCCAATCCACATACTGTCGCCTGTAAAGACGGCAGGGTGCCAACAACAACAACAACAACAGCAACAACAACAACAACAACAACAGCATGGGTTGTACAGAGGTAACAATATAAAGTAGTAGGAGTTATACAGAGGTAATAGTATAAAGTAGTATTGGTTGGTTTTTTTGTTTGTTTTTAATTTAAAGTTGCATATCCCTTACAGGACGTTGCAGTCAACTTCAGCATTTTTCAGCTGCTGTTGATTTTCTTGGCAAGATTACGCTCAGTAGTTTGCCATTGCTTTCTGAGCAACCGGCTCACATACCCCCGTAAGTAACCAACGCGACGCGACGCGATCCGCTACGCAATCAGCTGTGTTCCCCATGTGGATATACAGGTTTACGGAGAAAGTCGCCAACTCCTTCACCAGGGAGACTGGCAGTATGGGTTGTACAGAAGTAATAATATAAAGTAGTATGGGTTATACAGAGGTAACAGTATAAAGTAGTATGGATTACCCAGAGGTAATAGTATTGCATGAATGTAAGTACAACAACAGTAAAGTAGCAACAATTTGTAACATACTGCATTAATGTAAATAAACAGCTTTGCAGTAACAACATAAAGCTATAGAACAAACTTGCATCAATAAAAATACAACAGCAGCTACACTAACAACAAACATCTATAGACCAAACATGCTTGAATGTAAGTAATACAGCAGTAATATCTATAAAAAAAACTTGCAGGAATTTAAATACAAAAGCTGTGCAGTTAGTTAGTCGACAGATAATCCTCATTACACATCGAATCTTTCAGTCCATAAGTGCTTGGATCCCCTCCTCAGTAAATCCTGCAGCATGTAGCGGCTAACGACACCAGTTCTGTGTTGGTTTATTAATCTTCTTTGGCTTCCTGCGTAGTGCTCTTGGTTGGCCACACCTGTTTTAATTTGCTGTTCTCGCATCCTGACCATGGTTGTAGATTCACAGTCATCACTTGGTTCTCACAAAAGTCTTACTTCTCATACAGCATTCAGAATTTCAGCCTGGTCCATGGCACGTCCGCCTTCCACAGTAGCCTTACCTGCGAGCTTGTCAGTCCGCTCATTTCCTTGTACACCTGCATGCCCTGGCTCGAAAATGAAACTAATCTTTGTCAGCCGAGACCGCTCCAACGACAGAAACCATTCTCTTCGGATCCACCCCAGCTGTATCTTCTTGAGCATACTCATTGAGTCACTAAGGACACATGCCCGATTAAATGTCTGTATCTCAAGCCATGTTATTGCTTTACTTACTGCCATGTCTTCCATAGTCAAGCTACTTGTGGTCAAAGCAAAAGCACCAGAATCTTCCTTCACAATTCTTCCTCTTGCCTGAACCATAAAGGCCCATGAACTTCTCACTCGTCGAATGACCGACCCATCTGTGTAAATGAGAGCATCACCCTCTATACGCTGTGAAGTGTAACAACGCATAATTAAAACACAAACTTGCAGAACGTTAAAAACAAAAACTGTGCAGTAACAACAAGCTGCTGTAGTGTGTTTTTGTTACATTTCACAGAACACACCACATCAGTATGCAGATCTTATTCTGATGGTCAGGGCCATCTTCAAGAACACTTCCGACGCACCAGCCTCCGAGGTATGTTGGCTTGTTTTAAAGCAGTATAGATTTTACTCTGTTTTATGTCAGAATCTTCTGGGGGTTTAAAAGCAAGATGAACTGAAATGCATTGGGCTTTTATCTCATATGGCTGGAGGTCAGCATGGCTGAATGGATAAGAGCGCTTATTCTTATATAGCTGGTGTGTCAGTTGGACTAAAGTGATGCCTTCTCTTCCTTGACTTGGGTTCGTAAATTACAAATACTTCAGAAGTCGGAAGATGTTCTCTTTATGGCGAGGGACACTGGTAATAGGGAAAGCTAATCCACACACAAAATTTAGACCAGTGCTTCTAATGATGTTTGTCCATCAAGAATGATGATAACCATTCATTTTATCCAGTGATGTTTGTCTATCAAGAATGATAATGACCATTCATTTCATCCATTGGGGTTGAAAGATTGGAGCCATGAGTTCTATGATGGATGGTAAGACCCATTCTGGCTTGTAATGTTCTTTGACAATATGGGCAAAGAATGCTTGACTTTCCAGGAGGAGGATATCCTGCCGTGGCTTTATTGTCCAGTCTTTTTTTCACCCTCTTGTAATCCTGTTTGCTTCGCAAGTGACTACACCCTTGCATAATGATATACTCCATGAATTTCAATCTTTGGCAGCAGTCTCCCGTGTGTTGTGATGAATTCCAAAATCTTTGCGCTTCTAGAAGTAGCAGTGTTTGGACTACGCTTGAGCTCAAAGCCAGCGAGTGCCAAACAAAGAAAATCTCAATATGGTTCAGTCTCTTTCTGCAGAGTGGCTTGCCGAAAACTTCACACAGAGCTTGAAATATGTTAAAAGATAGTTGCTTATCCTTTACATCGCTGTCAACTCCAGAATTTTTTGTTTGCGATTTCTAGTCAAGTTTACCTTCAGTAGTTTGGCATTGCTTTCTGAGCGATGGTAAACTATGTAGCTACAGCTATAACCCCCACTGTCACTGAAAAATATTTTGCACTTGAACTAAATGACTAAATGTCAAAAAACGAACTCAAACCTTTGGAGTGCAAGATAGGTTGTCACAGCAACCCCAGTTTTCAGTATTGGGGAACGTTTAGATACCATTAGAATTTGTAGTTTTTATTGTTTTTTAAATTTTGTGTAATGTTAATAAATAATGTTAACTAGGTTTTGCATTTTCTTGGTGGCTTTTACTGCTGCCAATGTTTTACACGAGCCTGAATAAAATCACAGAATGTGATGAGAAGCTCAATGGATAGAGAAACATATGCTGACACCAGCGAACATTTTTGCCAATGTCTTTATCGATTGAACAACAACATCAAAACAATAAAAATATATATGAAAACAAATAACACAGAGAGACATCCAGAACTGGAAACCGTTCAGTATTCCTGCGAGTTGTTCTTTTTTATATATTTTTTATTGCTTCATTTTGTTGTTCCATTGATAAAGACTTGAGTTGAAATTTCTGTCTGTGTGTGCTTTTCCATCCATCGAGCTTCTTTGTCATATTTTGTATTTTTTAAAATTTGGACTCTTGGCATTTACATATTTTGCTAGCTGTAAATGTCTGTTAATAGTTTTACTGCCTGGCGTATTTCTCTGCATCTCGTCAGGTACATACTGCAGAAATCATACAATATAAACTGAAGTAATTAGATAAATGCTACACGCTGAAATATACAGCACACATATTCACACAGTAATTTGAATTGTCTTCCACAGTAATTTTAAACTGACTATCATGTCTTTCTGCCTGCACAAAATTGGCATCTGTTAATTAATGAGTGATTGCTTCTACCAGCTTTAACATGATTAGATGCCAGGCAATAAATCATGCAATCTATTGTTTGTCTTCATTATTCAAATTCAGTACAGGAAAAAATTGTTTTGAATAGTTTTACCATTGTCAAATTGCTGAAAACAGAGTTCATGACATACCAGATTGGTTTGCAGGTTCTGGACACATGGTCTTGTAAAGATTGAGCACAACCCACTACTCGCAACGCTGATCCTATTCCGGTACGAATCTAAGGCATTGCCCACGTCAGATTGGAAGCACTAGACTTGAGTTTCGCTCTCTTTTGAGCTCATCAGTAGTGCATATCCCTGACTGGATCTGGAATCAAACTCTGGATAACCAAATAAACAATAACAATAAATAACCAAATAAATCAACAAGGTCTTATAATTAATTATGTTTGTCAGTTTCAGGCCTTGAATCTGTTCAGTGGAGGGTGGACTATGTACTGAGTTCCAGTGAGTTACAAGTGAGTTTGTTTACACTAGAAGTTTTCTAAACTATGTACTGAGTTCCAGTGAGTTACAAGTGTGTTTGTTTACACTAGAAGTTTCCTAAGCTATGTATTGCCTTTTGGTGAGTAACAAGTGAGTTTGTATACACTAGAAGTTAGTTTTCTAAACTAAGTACTGAGTTCTAGAGAGTTACAAGTGAGTTTCTTTATACTAGAAGTTTTCTAAACTATGTATTGAGTTCCAGTGCATTACAAGTTAGTGTTTGTACTAAAAGTTAGTTTTCTAAACTATGTATTAATTTCCAGTGAGTTACAAGTGAGTTTGTTTACACCACAAATTAGTTTTCTAAGCGATGTATTAAGCTCCAGAGTGTTACAAGTGAGTTTCTTTACACTAGAAATTAGTTTTCTAATATATGTCTCTCATCACTATCTAGCAAGTCCTTGCAGAACGTCACCCTCATCTTGGCCCACCAAAAACATTCTTAACCCTTTACCATTATCCCTAACTCATGTATTTTCATGCCCAAGATATCTTCAATATCCTGTTTCAATCTTTGTGCAGGTCCATCCCTGCCACTTCTTGTAGAAACCACGCCTTCCATCACTGTTCTCTCCAAGCTACTGTGATGTTTAATATGGACAAAGTATTTCAGTTCCTGAGACATGATACAGTTTATGAGTTCCTGAGACATGATACAGTTTATGAGTTCCTGAGACATGATACAGTTTATGAGTTCCTGAGACATGATACAGTTTATGAATCAGATTTCCTCAATGTTCAGATCTTCTAGATTGTCAGTATTTATCTGTTTCTTTGTCCACGGTTTCTTCTTCTTTCATTTGCTTGAAAGTTGTCTATATCTACTCTTGTATGAATTTCACTGTTATTTTTAGTCCACTCAGTGGTCCATATAGGTTATTTTCCACTGTTGTTTCTCTAGGCCAGAAGGTTTGTCTAGATAAGTCGTATTTTGGATGGTGTTGGAGTATGTGAACTTCTGTTTTGCGGTGCCAATCCACATGTGCACATACATGGCTGATTCACCAATCTTGAATTTGTTTTTTGTTTTGTCCACACTATTGTATCAATTTTTTCTGTAACATTTAAGCTCAACTTCTTTAGTGATGGTGAAATGGCTCATGATTCACACCCATATGTTGTGTGTGTTAGTAATGTGTGTGAAACTGCTGCATTTCTAGTGACTAGTTTTATATGTCCCTCTATTTCACAGCCGGCTTGGTGGTGAAGGAGACAGACACAATTCATAATCCTGCATACTTCATTTGAAACACGGCTTCATGCAGTTTTGCAGAAGACTGCCTTGCATTGGTTTTCATACAATTGTATGAGTGCTGGTAGTCCAGAAAGCAATGGCAAACTACTGAATGTAAACTTGCCAAGAAATCACAAACAGCCAAAAAATGCTAGTGTTGACTGCGACGTCCTGTAAAGGACATGCAACTAACTGTAACTATTTCATTGTCCTATGGGTTCAAGACAAAGGACTTTCTAGTTGGACCATTCTCATGTGTTCTCAGTATATGTTCCTATCCATCACTGTCTAGTTCATTGGTTCTCAACCAGTGGGGAATTCTCGCCACCCCCTCCCCCCGTACATAAATTATTTCAAGATTGCGTTAATACAAGAACCGATTACTTGATATTGTTTTTCCCTCCATACTTTACGCTCTGTACTTCTCGCACTTCTGAAATTCATTTTATAACATAAGTAGACCCGCGTGTCACGTTTTATGTAGACGTCTAGACTTGTTCTAGTATGTATTATTAAATTTAGCTTCCATTTTTACGTATACTATGTAGGGATGGGAGAATTTATAGGGAGGAAATACGAAAGGGGGAGGGGGGATGACATTCTGAACATATGGTAAAGGAGTGCATGGGCCAAAATAGGTTGAGAACCACTGGTCTAGTTGTACCATTCTCAGGTTTTCTCAGTTTATGTCCTACCCAGCTTCTGTGTCTTGTCCTTGTCTTTTGATTCACAACTATTTGTTTAGTTATGTCAATGAGATTGATGAATCTGTCATTACATTGTAGTCCTTCTCTTCTGCACAGGCAACAGTTAGTAAATATTTGTAGGTTATTAATAATCATGGTCATGTTAGTTGCATGTCCTTCACAGGATGTCACAGTCAACCCCAACATGTTTTGGCTGTTTATGGTTTTTTGGCAAGTTTACTTTCTGTAGTTTGCTATTCCTTTGTGAATGACCGGCACTCATGCCATTGTATGAAAACTAACACAAGGCGATCTGCTGCCAAATCATCCGCAGCTGTGTTTCGACCGTGGTATGCGGGATTGTAAATTGCATTCCTAACCCCTTCGTCACAGCGACGGTTGTGGCCATGTAGATTGCTTATTTTGCTGTCATACATAAATACAGCAGTAACATGACAACATACACCATAGAACAAATTTACATGAATGCAAGTACAACAGCAGTAAAGTAACAACAAACAGCTATGGAACAAACTTACATGAATACAGCAGCAGTAAAATGACAGACAGTGTATAGAACAAACTTGTAAGAATAAAAGTACAACAACAGTAAAGTAACAACAACATTCTAGAGAACAAGCTTGCTTGAATGTTATTAATATATCAATAAAGTAACAACAAACATCTATAGAACAAACATGCTTGAATGCAAGTACTACAACAGTAAAGTAACAACAAACATCTATAGAACAAACATGCTTGAATGCAAGTACTACAACAGTAAAGTAACAACAAACATGTATAGAACAAACATGCCTGGATGTAAGTACTACAATAGTAAAGTAACAACAAACATAAATAGAACAAACATGCCTGGATGTAAGTACTACAATAGTAAAGTGACAACAGACATCTATAGAACAAACATGCTTGAATGCAAGTACTACAACAGTAAAGTAACAACAAACATCTATAGAACAAACATGCCTGGATGTAAGTACCACAACAGTAAAGTACCACAACAGTAAAGTAACAACAAACATGTATAGAACACACATGCCTGGATGTAAGTACTACAATAGTAGTAACAACAAACATCTATAGAACAAACATGCCTGGATGTAAGAACTACAACAGTAGAGTAACAACAAAAATCTATAGAACAAACATGCCTGGATGTAAGTACAACAGCAATAAAATAACAACAAACATCTATACAATACACATGCTTGAATATAAGTACTACAATACACTGTTGAATCTTCTGGTAACACAGAACATACATGAACCAAGCGTGCAAATTAAGCTGGATATTAAACAGTCAGACTCTGCTGAGCCAGAACCAGTTGCCTTTACGCTAACAGCAGACAAGTTTCGAGTTTTGCTTCATGGTAAGACATTTGTTTTGAGTTTGCTTGTAAAATTAAAATAATTGTTAATCATCAGATATTTTATATATGATATATATCATATATCAATATCCCCTAGGGTTTTGAAGCTGGGTATAAATATACCTAGATATTTAAAATTGTCTTCTTGGGTAAGAATTTTACCTTCTATTTCAGTGTCACATTTTTACAGTGGAATACCTGAAACCTGCGGAGGAGATATGACCACCCTGTCTCTTGAGTATTGCTTGTCCCTTTTTGTTCCACAAATCCATACTGTTCTTCACCAATGTCAATTTTTATGTTCTTTCTATTTCTTCTCATTATAATTCTGAGTAGAAGCTTAGTGAAATGGTTTATTAGATGAAATGTTTATCTTTAGATGTCTTGATAAAGAGTATAATTTATCCTGTGATTTTTTTTTTTGGTTTGTTTTTGCACTCACTCGCTTTGAACTCAAGCGTAGTCCATACAGTCTATTTATAGTAGTGATGGACTGAATTTTCCGTGTGGATTAGCTTTCCACATTAACAGTGTCCCTCGCCATCAGGCGAACCCACTCCATCTTCAGAGGTACTTGTAATTTACGTCCCAAGTCAAGGATGACAGGTCAGCATTTTAGTCCAGCTGTCCAGTGTAGGGGTTGAACCGCTAACCTCTGCATCAGCACACTGGATGTTTAAGAACACACGTTCTTATCCATTCAGTCATGCGGACCTGCATTTATCCTGTGATGTTAAGATCCCTTGATGAAGTTGATAACTTTATCCTATGATGTTCAGATGGCTTGATGGAGAAGATAATTTTACCCTGTGATGTTTTGATCTCATAATGGAGAAGATAATTTTATCCTGTGATGTTTAGATGTCTGGAAGAAGGAGATAATTTTATCATGTGATGTTTTGATGTCTTGATGGAGTAGATAATTTGATTCTATGAAGTTTTGATGTCTTGAAGGAGGAGATAATTTTATCCTTTGAGGTTTTGATATATTGATGAAAAAGATAATTTTATCCTCTAATGTTTAGATGTCTTGATGTAGAAGATAATCTTATTATCCTAAGTTTAAATTTCTGGATAAAGAGAATTCTCTGTTGTGCGGATGTGTTGAGGGAGAAGATAATCTTATCCTCTAATGCTTAGATGTCTTGGTGAAGAGGATAATTATATTCTCTTTTTCTTCATGAAGAAGATAATTTTACCCTCCAGTATTTTGATACTTTAATAGCGATGAGAATGCACCTTCTGATTAAATGTCTTGATGGAGAGGATAAGATAATTTAATCCTATAATGTTTATATTTTTTGATGGAGAGGATAATTTTATCTTCAGTTGATGGAAACATTAATTTTAGCGTTTGATATTTAGATGTCTAAATTTTGTCTAGAGTTTTAGCCACATGCTTGTAGCATTTTGTTGTTAATATTTGTGCATAAATATCTCTTTGTATGTTAGATAACTGTCACCACGCCTCAGATTAACAGCACATGTATTTTTGTTGCAGAATTGAAACAGGCTCAAAGTGCAATGGAGAATTTACAGAAATAGTTAATTAGATGGAGACCTTATTTATGTGATGTACTTAATTGGGAAGTAAGAAAATGTTAAGACTGGCAACAAGTATAAGATATGGTGATAGTCTTTGAGTGACAGTCTTTGTCTAGGACATAGAAAATAGAAGTAAACAGATAGTAACAGATATTAATACCAAATAAGCAGAGTGTAATCTTGTTCAGTGTTTGGCCGTCTCAGATACTAGGACTCTTCGCTGGCTGAGGACTGAGCACGAAAGGGAATGTCCCAAGTACAGTGATGTTGGTTCTTGATTCAACTCATCTCAGCTCAGGCCTGCTTCTAGGTCATGGCGTGTGAGGTGGGGTTTACACTGCCCTTCCTCGTCATCTTTCCTTGGACTAGATTATGTGAAGGCCTAATACTTCACAACCAAAACTGTAGTTTGCTATAGGACTATCTTCACCTTAACAACAAACTCAGTTCACTCTTTGTGATGCACGATCATCTTTCAATCATTATCTATTTCTGATAAAATTCTATTTCATCTCTTCCTCCACCACAGTTCTTCAAATATTCTTAATTAGTTATCAATCCTTATGGCTGCTGTTTGATCATAGAGTCACCAATGTCTGAATGTTGCGTTTCTTAGTATCAAATGAAACACTGAAAATGAAACGTGACTGTTGTAGGCAGTGTTCAATATATGATCAGTTGAGAAAGTTAGCAGTAATTACAAGCAGAGGAGACTACATGTCGAGAATCGAGTTTGATAGATAAGGATGTCTTCTGTTTGTCCTGTGTCCCTGATGGGACATATGCACTCAAGCAAGCCATGCTAAGCCCTGCTGTCCTTTACTGTCTCCAGCAGCTCCTTCCATGTCCTATTGACATCATTCATCTTTGTCTTTATTTCTGTCCTTGATGTCCTCTTGACATTATTCATCTTTGTCTTTATTTCTATCCTCCATGTCCTCTTGACATTATTCATCTTTGTCTTTATTTCTGTCCTCCATGTCCTCTTGACATTATTCATCTTTGTCTTTATTTCTGTCCTCCATGTCCTCTTGACATTATTCATCTTTGTCTTTATTTCTGTCCTTGATGTCCTCTTGACATTATTCATCTTTGTCTTTATTTCTGTCCTCCATGTCCTCTTGACATTATTCATCTTTGTCTTTATTTCTGTCCTTGATGTCCTCTTGACATTATTCATCTTTGTTGTTATTTCTGTCCTCCATGTCCTCTTGACATTATTCATCTTTGTTGTTATTTCTATCCTCCATGTCCTCTTGACATTATTCATCTTTGTCTTTATTTCTGTCCTCCATGTCCTCTTGACATTATTCATCTTTGTCTTTATTTCTGTCCTCCATGTCCTCTTGACATTATCATCTTTGTCTTATTTCTGTCCTTGATGTCCTCTTGACATTATTCATCTTTGTCTTTATTTCTGTCCTCCATGTCCTCTTGACATTATTCATCTTTGTCTTTATTTCTGTCCTTGATGTCCTCTTGACATTATTCATCTTTGTCTTTATTTCTGTCCTCCATGTCCTCTTGACATTATTCATCTTTGTCTTTATTTCTGTCCTCCATGTCCTCTTGACATTATTCATCTTTGTTGTTATTTCTGTCCTCGATGTCCTCTTGACATTATTCATCTTTGTCTTTATTTCTGTCCTCCATGTCCTCTTGACATTATTCATCTTTGTCTTTATTTCTGTCCTCCATGTCCTTTTGACATTATTCATCTTTGTCTTTATTTCTGTCCTCCATGTCCTCTTGACATTATTCACCTTTGTTGTTATTTCTGTCCTCCATGTCCTCTTGACATTATTCATCTTTGTCTTTATTTCTGTCCTCCGAGTCCTATTGACATTATTCATCTTTGTCTTTATTTCTGTCCTCCATGTCCTCTTGACATTATTCATCTTTGTCTTTATTTCTGTCCTCCGAGTCCTATTGACATTATTCATCTTTGCCTTTATTTCTGTCCTCCATGTCCTCTTGACATTATTCATCTTTGTCTTTATTTCTGTCCTCCATGTCCTCTTGACATTATTCATCTTTGTCTTTATTTCTGTCCTTGATGTCCTCTTGACATTATTCATCTTTGTCTTTATTTCTGTCCTCCATGTCCTCTTGACATTATTCATCTTTGTCCTTTATTTCTGTCCTTGATGTCCTCTTGGACATTATTCATCTTTGTCTTTATTTCTGTCCTCCATGTCCTCTTGACATTATTCATCTTTGTCTTTATTTCTGTCCTCCATGTCCTCTTGACATTATTCATCTTTGTTTGTTATTCTGTCCTCGATGTCCTCTTGACATTATTCATTCTTTGTCTTTATTCTCGTCCTCCATGTCCTCTTGACATTATTCATCTTTGTCTTTATTCTGTCCTCCATGTCCTTTTGACATTATTCATCTTTGTCTTTATTTCTGTCCTCCATGTCCTCTTGACATTATTCATCTTTGTTGTTATTCTCTGTCATCCCATGTCCTCTTGACATTATTCATCTTTGTCTTTATTTCTGTCCTCCGAGTCCTATTGACATTATTCATCTTTGTCTTTATTTCTGTCCTCCATGTCCTCTTGACATTATTCATCTTTATCTTTATTTCTGTCCTCCATGTCCTCTTGGACATATTCTATCTTTGTCTTTATTTCTGTCCTCCATGTCCTTTTGACATTATTCATCTTTGTCTTTATTTCTGTCCTCCATGTCCTCTTGACATTATCATCTTTGTTGTTATTTCTGTCCTCCATGTCCTCTTGACATATTCATCTTTGTCTTTATTTCTGTCCTCCGAGTCCTATTGACATTATTCATCTTTGTCTTTATTTCTGTCCTCCATGTCCTCTTGACATTATTCATCTTTATCTTTATTTCTGTCCTCCATGTCCTCTTGACATTATTCATCTTTATCTTTATTTCTGTCCTCCATGTCCTCTTGACATTATTCATCTTTGTCTTTATTTCTGTCCTCCATGTCCTTTTGGACATTATTCATCTTTGTCTTTATTTCTGTCCCTCCATGTCCTCTTGACATTATTCATCTTTGTTGTTATTTCTGTCCTCCATGTCCTCTTGACATTATTCATCTTTGTCTTTATTTCTGTCCTCCGAGTCCTATTGACATTATTCATCTTTGTCTTTATTTCTGTCCTCCATGTCCTCTTGACATTATTCATCTTTGTCTTTATTTCTGTCCTCCATGTCCTCTTGACATTATTCATCTTTGTCTTTATTTCTGTCCTTGATGTCCTCTTGACATTATTCATCTTTGTCTTTATTTCTGTCCTCCATGTCCTCTTGACATTATTCATCTTTGTCTTTATTTCTGTCCTTGATGTCCTCTTGACATTATTCATCTTTGTCTTTATTTCTGTCCTCCATGTCCTCTTGACATTATTCATCTTTGTCTTTATTTCTGTCCTCCATGTCCTCTTGACATTATTCATCTTTGTTGTTATTTCTGTCCTCGATGTCCTCTTGACATTATTCATCTTTGTCTTTATTTCTGTCCTCCATGTCCTCTTGACATTATTCATCTTTGTCTTTATTTCTGTCCTCCATGTCCTCTTGACATTATTCATCTTTGTTTTATTTCTGTCCTCCATGTCCTCTTGACATTATTCATCTTTGTCTTTATTTCTGTCCTCCGAGTCCTATTGACATTATTCATCTTTGTCTTTATTTCTGTCCTCCATGTCCTCTTGACATTATTCATCTTTGTCTTTATTTCTGTCCTCCGAGTCCTATTGACATTATTCATCTTTGTTGTTATTTCTGTCCTCCATGTCCTCTTGACATTATTCATCTTTATCTTTATTTTTGTCCTCCGAGTCCTATTGGCATTATTCATCTTTGTCTTTATTTCTGTCCTCCATGTCCTCTTGACATTATTCATCTTTGTCTTTATTTCTGTCCTCCATGTCCTCTTGACATTATTCATCTTTGTCTTTATTTCTGTCCTCCATGTCCTCTTGACATTATTCATCTTTGTCTTTATTTCTGTCCTCCATGTTCCTCTTGACATTATTCATCTTTGTCTTTATTTCTGTCCTCCATGTCCTCTTGACATTATTCATCTTTGTCTTTATTTCTGTCCTCCATGTCCTCTTGACATTATTCATCTTTGTCTTTATTTCTGTCCTCCATGTCCTCTTGACATTATTCATCTTTATCTTTATTTCTGTCCTCCATGTCCTCTTGACATTATTCATCTTTGTTGTTATTTCTGTCCTCCATGTCCTCTTGACATTATTCATCTTTGTCTTTATTTCTGTCCTCCATGTCCTCTTGACATTATTCATCTTTATCTTTATTTCTGTCCTCCGAGTCCTATTGACATTATTCATCTTTGTCTTTATTTCTGTCCTCCATGTCCTCTTGACATTATTCATCTTTGTCTTTATTTCTGTCCTCCATGTCCTCTTGACATTATTCATCTTTGTCTTTATTTCTGTCCTCCATGTCCTCTTGACATTATTCATCTTTGTCTTTATTTCTGTCCTCCATGTCCTCTTGACATTATTCATCTTTGTCTTTATTTCTGTCCTCCATGTCCTCTTGACATTATTCATCTTTGTCTTTATTTCTGTCCTCCATGTCCTCTTGACATTATTCATCTTTGTCTTTATTTCTGTCCTCCATGTCCTCTTGACATTATTCATCTTTATCTTTATTTCTGTCCTCCATGTCCTCTTGACATTATTCATCTTTGTTGTTATTTCTGTCCTCCATGTCCTCTTGACATTATTCATCTTTGTCTTTATTTCTGTCCTCCATGTCCTCTTGACATTATTCATCTTTATCTTTATTTCTGTCCTCCGAGTCCTATTGACATTATTCATCTTTGTCTTTATTTCTGTCCTCCATGTCCTCTTGACATTATTCATCTTTGTCTTTATTTCTGTCCTCCATGTCCTCTTGACATTATTCATCTTTGTCTTTATTTCTGTCCTCCATGTCCTCTTGACATTATTCATCTTTGTCTTTATTTCTGTCCTCCATGTCCTCTTGACATTATTCATCTTTGTCTTTATTTCTGTCCTTGATGTCCTCTTGACATTATTCATCTTTGTCTTTATTTCTGTCCTCCATGTCCTCTTGACATTATTCATCTTTGTCTTTATTTCTGTCCTCCATGTCCTCTTGACATTATTCATCTTTGTTGTTATTTCTGTCCTCGATGTCCTCTTGACATTATTCATCTTTGTCTTTATTTCTGTCCTCCATGTCCTCTTGACATTATTCATCTTTGTCTTTATTTCTGTCCTCCATGTCCTCTTGACATTATTCATCTTTGTTGTTATTTCTGTCCTCCATGTCCTCTTGACATTATTCATCTTTGTCTTTATTTCTGTCCTCCGAGTCCTATTGACATTATTCATCTTTGTCTTTATTTCTGTCCTCCATGTCCTCTTGACATTATTCATCTTTGTCTTTATTTCTGTCCTCCGAGTCCTATTGACATTATTCATCTTTGTTGTTATTTCTGTCCTCCATGTCCTCTTGACATTATTCATCTTTATCTTTATTTTTGTCCTCCGAGTCCTATTGGCATTATTCATCTTTGTCTTTATTTCTGTCCTCCATGTCCTCTTGACATTATTCATCTTTGTCTTTATTTCTGTCCTCCATGTCCTCTTGACATTATTCATCTTTGTCTTTATTTCTGTCCTCCATGTCCTCTTGAACATTATCATTCTTTGTCTTTTATTTCTGGTCCTCCGATGTCCTCTTGACATTATTCATCTTTGTCTTTATTTCTGGTCCTCAATGTCCTCTTGACATTATTCATCATTTTCTTATTTATGTCCTCCATGTCCTCTTGACATTATTATCTGTGCCTCCATGCCTTCTTGACATATTTATACTTTGTCTCTATTTCTGTCACAGGACTCTTCTATATTCATCTTTGTCTTTATATCAAACCTCCGTGTTCTCTTCTTTTCATTCATGTTTGTCTTTATTTCTGTCCTCTGTGTATTTAGGTCTTCCTCTAAATTTTGTCAACGTGAAATTGTTCACATCACCCATCGAGCTCTGGTTGGGTATGAAAATATGAGCTAGCTCTATATACTAAATGGTTCTGTCGCCCAACTACAGAGTTAAGTGCATGGAGCGACACTGAGAGCTATGAATTTTATGTGGAATGCTTTTACATCTGATCGTGGTTGTTTGTATTGTGAACTGCATGTTCAGAAAAATTGCAGCTGGCTGGTTGCTGAAGTAGCTAGTTTTTCCTTATGTAGTAATGTGTGTGCAACTGCTGGTTTTCTAGTGACTGCTGCTTCCATCGACGATGAACTATAATTTTAGTGGCGGACTTTTGTGTTGGCATTCTGGGAGCGGCCTTATGCATGTATGCCAGTGTATGCTATTGGCTTTTCGGGATTGCTGTCTGTTCCACTTTTCACAAGGGACAGTAAGGAATATTTTGTGTAATATTCACTAGCACAGGTGAGGAGCATTATAGGGTGACCCTTTGCTATGAAGATGGAACCACAACTAACTACTAACAACTAACCCAATAGACCTCAGAGCATGTAAAGGGACCTATCTTGTTTGTTTTCTATTTCTTGTGCCCTGTGTGTTCCAGGAAGGACTCTCCAGTTATACAGGATCTCTCAGTGTGTGTCCTATCCTGTGCCAGTGTCTCTTTCTCTCCTGTTGATTTATTGGGACTTGTTTAGTCCCCCCCCCTCCCCCTCCCCCCAGCTGGTAATTCTATGATACCATTGATACCATTCTAGTCCTTCTATTCTTCACATGCACCAATTAATGAATTTGTTTAGTTTATTGCTGGCTCTGTGACAAAGGGGATGCAAGTTGGAATCCCACATACTGCATTCGAAACACAGCTGCAGGTGATTTGGCAGGAGACTGCCATATGTTGGTTTTTATACAGTGGTATAAGTGCTGGTCGTTCAGATAGCAATGGCAAACTACTGAACGTAAACTTGCCAAGAAATCACCAACAGCCAAAACATACATGGGGTTGATTGCAATGTCCTGTAAAGGATATGCAACTAATCTTAACTTGTAGTTTATTAATTGTTGTTATAATTGTTTTAATATGTGTTGATATACAATTGCATGCGTCACTACAGAATGAACATTAAAATGTTGTATGACCAGTGGCTGATTGAGGTATTTTCACCTGCCTTATAATGCTCTTATGTTCGGGCTGTATCATCTTCATCGACAGTACTAGACACTGCATAAAGAGGTACAAAACACAAAGCTACCCTGGTAGAAACATTTTTGCCAGAACTATAGGCCTTCTGGTCTACACTTTCTGATTTCCAACTTTCTGGTATATGTATGTATGTATGTATGTATGTGTGTGCGCGCGCGAGCGAGCGAGTGAGTGGAGAGAGAGAAGAGAGAGAAAGAATGAGAATAAGGGGTGCATGGTTCTTGTAAAGATGCCCAGCAGTATATCTGAAGCGAACCTGGAACCTCACAGCCTGAAGAAAACACCAAAACCTCTCGACCAGGCCACCTGTATTAAGATGATAGTGTTTGTTTTTGACAAGATAGTGTTTGGTTTTCAATAATTTATATTATGTAATTGTTTTTTTTTTTTTTAGCATATCCTTTTTACAGGACTTAGCTGTCAACACCAGCATCTTTCAGCTGTATGTTGATCTCTTGGCAAGATTACGCTCAGTAGTTTGCCATTGCTTTCTGAGCGGCCGGCTCACATACTCCGTAAGTTACCGATGCGATTCGAACCACTGCTGATTTGAACCGTCATCACGTTACCTGACGAGAGTATACGAGATTACGGAGAAAAGTCATAACCTCTAAGCCACGAATAATATATACTCATTATCACAGGGTGTCTTAACATATAAATAGTTGTGAATATGTTCAATGTGAATGGAAGATATTTTTATTCATGTCTATGATAGTATGAAAGGAATTACAAACAGGACAATTTAGGCACCATTCACAATCAGTGCATTCTTGGAAGTCAGCAATCTTACATTTTAATTCTTCTGAAGAAGACAAAACAATTTATGCCTTAAGTCCTTGGTGCAGTAATGTGGATTTGTGTTAATTAATGAGTGCCAGTTCTGGTTAAGTAAACAGTTTTAATTCTTGTTAATGAATAATCGATCAGTCAGTCAACCAATTTTTTATAAAGAATTACATTTGTTATTGTCTGAACATAATTAATGAATATTTGTAGTTTGTTAATAATTCTTTTTATGTCCTCATAAACAGTTACATTTGTTAATATTTGTTTTTGTATGTCCTCATAAACAGTTGCATGTATCACTGAATAATGAACATTAAAATGTTGCAATGCCAGTTGCTGGTTGAATTGTTTTCATTTCCTTCATATATATACACACCATATATCCCTATATCATATATATATATATATATATATATATATATATATATATATATATATATATATATGTGTGTGTGTGTGTTTTTACTCTCTTTGAACTCAAGCATAGTCAATACATATGGTGCTACTACTACTGGTACAATGGAATGATTTTAGCGTGTGGATGAGCTTTATCTGTTACCTACCCCACCCACCCACACACACACACTTACTGCCTATAGTGCCTTGCAGTGTAGGACAGGGAGGGGTGGGGGGTGTCTTGAGCCTGAGGAATTAAGGCCACCCCACCCCTCCCACCACACACACACACACACAGAGAAAAAAAACCACACCTTACTGAGGATTTTAACCCAGATCTCCTGAAGGAGAACCCAGCATTCTTAGGCACTCGGCCAGCCTCTCCTCTCTATTACCAGTGTATGATAATCTTCTTTTTTTGCTTTTTATCTCACAGTGGAGTATCACTCCCTTCCCCCTGGAAAGTCATGCCAAGCCCTCCTAATCCTTTGCCACCTCCTGCAGCTCCTTCCTACTAAATCACCAACAGCCAATAAATTAATGTTGGGGTTGATTTGCAACATCCTGTAAAGGATTGATTGAGGGGTCGCGGGTTGTGAGCATTTGCAGGACCTTTTATCCAGGACACTCCGGTGTGGTTGGAAATGAACAAACGGACAGATTAGCTGTGATTAGAGGTGACTTAATGCTTGATAAGGCAGATGAGATGAAGGCCCTTTGGCAGCTCGTGAATAATGCAGAAGAACAGATAGACTTAAAAAGTCGCTTATAAGTCGATAGGGTCGAATTCATTGCACCGGGTTTTATCACATATGGCTCGGTCTCTTTCCGCAGTGCGGAATGCACCGCACAAAGCACGAACTCCATAGCTCTAGCGAAGACCCACAAGAGTCTCTGAAAAATTTCACTCGAGAATCAAAGGACATGGCCCGGAATTGAACCCACAACCTTCAGAGCCCGAGTCAAACGGCTTGACCACTTCACCATGGAGAATACAGATAGACTATCATGGTCTAGATAGAATGCGGCAGCAAGTGGTGGTCAGAGGATCTGGTCGTCTCTCAGAGGTAAAGTAAGACAGACATATAATCAGATTGCAACGAGCACCACAAGTATTGGAACTCTTCGCTGGCTGTTGAAGATGAGGACTGAGTGCTTATGGGAATGCCCCGAGTGCAATCATGTCGGTTCTTGACTCAACTCAACTCATCCTGTACAGGACTAACTGTATATCAGGAGGAAACATGAAACTGATGATCCTGAGACAGACATTAAATCCTCCCAGCCCGTGTATTTTGTTTGTTGTTTTGTTTCGTTCACTGTTTTTAAACTCAAGCGTAGTCCATACTCGGGCTGCTACTTTTAGTGCACTGGATTGATTTTTGTGTGTGGATTAGCTTTCCCTATTACCAGTGTCCTTCACTATCAGGTGAACCCACTCCGACTTCTGAGGTGCTTGTAATTTACTTCCCCAAGCCAAGGACAAGAAGTCAACAGTTTCGTCCAACTGACCGGTGTAGGGTCTCGCTACCTCGGAATAAGTACACCGGAAGTTCAAAGAGCGAGTGTTCTTATTCATTCAGCCATGCCGACCTCCACCTCCCGCATTAATAAATAGTGTCTTCTTTCCTGAAACAGTTTTTTTGCGATTTGGAAGCAGAACGTCTTGCGTTGGTGTACTTACAATGGTGTGAGGGCCTGTTGTTCAGAAAGCAATGGTAAACTACTGAGCGTAAACTTGCCACGAAATCACAAATGGCCAGACAATGCTGGGGTTGTCTGCGACGTCCTGTTCAGTTTATGCAACTAACTATGATTGTTTGAAAGGAATGGCAGTTAAACAATTTTAAATATTTTTCATAAATGTTATTTATGTGTACCTATCAACCTGTCATGTGAGATTGGCTATTCTTGACTGATTCAGTGGAGAAGGAACATATATCGTGAAATGTGACTTCCTATTTGGACAGAAGGATGATATATCATCATATTAGGGTCATCGCGTTATTTGTTTTGTTTCGTGGTATCTTCCGCAATTTCAATGCTCAGTGAACGGACAATTACATTATAATATTTGTTCATTTGAATGTGTACCATGTTTGGTCCAAACTTATTTTTATGGCACAGAATCAGTTAAAGTGTACCAATCAACATGACCTAGTAATGAGATAAGCTGTTCTTCACATATACCAAGCAATGTGACCTGTAAGATAAGCTGTTCTTCCTGTGCACCAATCAACGTGTCAGGTGTAATTATCTATTCTTCCTGTGCACCAATCAACGTGCCAGGTGTAATTATCTATTCTTCCTGTGCACCAATCAAAGTGTCAGGTGTAATTATCTATTCTTCCTATGCACCAGTCAACGTGTCAGGTGTAATTATCTATTCTTCCTATGCACCAGTCAACGTGTCAGGTGTAATTATCTATTCTTCCTGTGCACCAATCAACGTGTTAGGTGTAATTATTTATTCTTCCTGTGCACCAACCAACGTGTCAGGTGTAATTATCTGTTCTTCCTGTGCACCAACCAACGTGTCAGGTGTAATTATCTATTCTCTCTGTGCACTAACCAACGTGACATGAGTGATTATCTACTCCTTCATCACAGAGGACCAGAGGATCTGGCCGATACTCAGTACATCGAGGAAAGACCAGATGGACATTTGATCAGACTGCTACTGGTACAGGTACTATTGGGAATCCCCGCTGACTGTTGTTTGCTTGCTTGCTTGTATTCGTTGGCTTGAGCTCCAACGCGAAGTTCTGTATGTCGGATGAAGGCATCCTGTTGCCCAACATCAGTGTGATGTCATAAAGGACCCGAGGTTTGCGTGAGTATCCGTTGTCCCATGTCTGGCTTATTGGTGTGCAGACTGGTGGTTCCTCGCCGTACAGGCAGATACTCTCCGACTTCGGAGGAATCGGCGGTCCTACTGACTTTAGCCAGGACCCCGAAGGGGCCTGTTGCCCAGGATGCTCGACGAGGACGCGTCAATAGGTCTTGGCCAGTATATAACCCGGCCCTGGTGCCTTGGAAACACCTGTGCGTCCCGCCCGCTGACTGTTAAAGATGAGGACGGAGTGTGTGTGGGAATTTCCTGAGTTTCGTAGGTTGGTTTTTAACTTAACCCCACTCATAGTGAATTTGTACATATACGATTTCGCACAGCGTAGCTCATGTTCAGTTTTTACATATACGATTTCGGCTCAGCGCAACTCATAGTGAGTTTGTAAATACATGATTTCCGCTCAGCGCAACTCATAGTGAGTTTGTACATACATGATTTCCGCTCAGCGCAACTCATAGTGAGTTTGTACATACATGATTTCCGCTCAGCGCAACTCATAGTGAGTTTGTACATACATGATTTCCGCTCAGCGCAACTCATAGTGAGTTTGTACATATCGGATTTCGGCTCAGCGCAACTCATAGTGAGTTTGTACATACATGATTTCCGCTCAGCGCAACTCATAGTGAGTTTGTACATACATGATTTCCGCTCAGCGCAACTCATAGTGAGTTTGTACATATCGGATTTCCGCTCAGCGCAACTCATAGTGAGTTTGTACATATCGGATTTCGGCTCAGCGCAACTCATAGTGAGTTTGTACATACATGATTTCCGCTCAGCGCAACTCAAAGTGAGTTTGTACATATAAGATTTCGGCTCAGCGCAACTCAAAGTGAGTTTGTACATACATGATTTCCGTTCAGCGCAACTCATAGTGAGTTTGTACATACATGATTTCGGCTCAGCGCAACTCATAGTGAGTTTGTACATACATGATTTCCGTTCAGCGCAACTCATAGTGAGTTTGTACATATCGGATTTCCGCTCAGCGCAACTCATAGTGAGTTTGTACATATCGGATTTCGGCTCAGCGCAACTCATAGTGAGTTTGTACATACATGATTTCCGCTCAGCGCAACTCAAAGTGAGTTTGTACATATAAGATTTCGGCTCAGCGCAACTCAAAGTGAGTTTGTACATATACGATTTCAGTTCTTAATTTAGCGCAACTCATAGTGTGTTTGTACATATACGATTTCGGTTCTTAACTTAGCGCAACTCATAGTCAGTTTGTACAATACGATTTGATAGGTGTATCATGTTTGATGGCGTGTCTGTCTCTCATTGCGTTCACACATACTGGTTAAATGGCTCAACGCAAGTTATCCATATTGATAACATTGTTTATATTACTATAACATTGTTTGCAACAATCTAAAAACAATATCACCAGGATGAAGCGAAACAAAATGTGTGATACAAATTACTGCCACAAATACTGACCCACAATAAACCTTGGAAATATTAGACCCTTTTAATCTCTAGCCTCATAAGAATTTAAAAAAAAAAATATACCTGCTTGGAATCTAAAGGGTTAATTGTGAAACATTTCTTCGGTACCTTTCGTCGTGGTTACTATAGTACATTCACCTCGTTGACTAAATATATTGATAAATAGTACATCCATGAAGCGGGTAAAGAATTCAAATATCTAGGAAGAATGAATTTAAAGATGCAGGATAGACACAG
The DNA here is from genome assembly GCA_014155875.1 of Cepaea nemoralis. Classification (NCBI taxonomy): domain Eukaryota; kingdom Metazoa; phylum Mollusca; class Gastropoda; order Stylommatophora; family Helicidae; genus Cepaea; species Cepaea nemoralis. The sequence continues at coordinate 557,791 of JACEFZ010022634.1, forward strand.
CAACCCAAATCACATGTCAAAACGCAAATGTGCTTATATATCAACTATCACCCATACTAAAACATCCAAATATACATATGTTCGCAAACATATAACATTGTTTGCAACAATCTAAAAACAATATCACCAGGATGAAGCGAAACGAAATGTGTGATACAAATTACTATACAAATTGATAAATAGTACATAAACTATCACCCATACTGAAACATCCAAATATACATATGTTCGCAAACATATAACATTGTTTGCAACAATCTAAAAACAATATCACCAGGATGAAGCGAAACGAAATGTGTGATACAAATTACTATACAAATTGATAAATAGTACATCCATGAAGCGGGTTAAAGAATTCAAATATCTAGTGACATATGCCTGGGTCATTGACATTGAGGTGAGTGACCTGGCTACGAGAAAAACAATCAACCCTGAGAAATAATGGGGCGGGTGTGAGTGGAGACCCCCAGGGTGGATGGGGTGAAGGACAGTTTAGTTTTGTGTGAAGTCAAGGGACTTCAGGACAGTTGATGTTTTGGCGCTGAACGGATCGGTTGTCGAGGACGTGGGAGTTTAGACTGACTGTGGGTCAGTTCTTGTGTTGTGTTGTTCTCCCAGTTGTGAATGCAGGCCTAAAACCCAGTGGGGGTTGGATAGTTAATGGAGGCCTGAACCCAGAGTGGGTGATATAGTTAGTGGAGACTAGACCCAGTGTGTGGGTGTAGTGTGTGAGGTCCAGCTGTGGATAGGAGCTGGATTACCTGTCTTGTGGATTTGATATGAAGCAGGATTGAGAAGGCAGTAATGTGTGCTGGTTAAATTGTGAGGAGGATATTTATATTCTATGGATTATATTGTTTCTGGATATAGAGTTGTGTCCCGTTTGTCCGTGTTCTTTCTGCAATAAAGGATTATGTGCGCCAACGCAATCTTGTTTAATGACTGGTGAATGTGCACTGCGGGGGTGAGTTATATTGTGAGACAGTTAGATAGCTCAATTGACACACCAGGAGTATCGTTACCTAGACAACGACCATATCACGCATTTATCATCAAGATCTTCCTGATATCTAGGAAGTATGAATTCAAAGATGGCAGAATAGACAGCAATCCAAATCACATGTCAAAACGCAAGTGTGCTTATGTATCAACTATCACCCATACTGAAACATCCAAATATACATATGTTAGCAAAACAACAGATATTAAATATCATATTCACACCAACCCTATACTATTAATGTCAGTTTAGGACAGTATCCAAATCACACGCAAACTCAACACCTGTGAAATGAGATGATTGAGATTATTACTCTTCTTTTTCTGTGTTCGTCGGAATATTGTTTAGACGTAATTGCGCTGTGCCTGTTTACAGCAGAGCTGCGATATTTGCACATTTCTGCCGACACATCCGACTTCTTCAGGCATGTGTTGTTCGGGCTACCTTCCCGGGTTCTTAACTATTCGAGATCGAGAAAGAAATGATGTTATCAGTCAGACATGGGATCAGCATCTTGTGCCACATTTATTGAAGGGCAGAAGATCAAAAGGTTTGGCATCTCGTTAGAATACAACACCGTCAACTACCAACACTGGTGCTACATCAAAACAGATCTGCTATGAGAGCAAGAGGACGCCCAATAAGAAAATGGATTGACGACATCAAAGACATTGTACAATCACATGGAATATCCAGTGCCACCCATCGGGCGCTGGAACATCAACTATTTCTCCCCACGCCTCTTGACGGCAAAAGTGGAAGATGATGATGATGATGATGATGATGATGATGATGATGATGATGATGATGATGACGACATTCATTCAACAATGCAAAGACAACGCCAGATCGCTGTGTATAAGTCACCAATCAAGGAAACTCCAACTCAAAGGGGTACAGAGACGTGTCTTTTCTCACATACTCCCCCTCTTTGGGACGTAGTTCTTTTCGGAACAGATCAAAGACTTGTGACGGTGACTTGTTGTCTAATTTGGCTCGAAATCTGAGAAATACACATAAACGACACAACGCTGACCAACTGACTTCAAACCTTTCTATGTTTAGCTACCCCATGCAGCTTTGTCCATATCCTCCCCATATTATTCATAAATGTTTCTACAGGGTGTTTGTAATGTCTCACTACACTTTGTATGTAGAATAAATTTGATGACGTCATAAAAAAATGAGCTCCACGGAGCATCGTAAAGCAATTTGCAGCGAAAGACTGTCGCCTGCTGGAGTAATTCTATGGGGTTTCTTGAAAGGAAATGTTTACAAAAATACACAATTGAGGAGCTGGAAAAAAGCAATCAGAATTACCATTCAAGAAATAACAACAGAAACGTTGCAGAAGGTATTTGGCAATATTAAGTGACGTGTACAGTCAGTGACTTGAAAAAAGTGGTGGACATTTCCAACACCTGTTATAATGAATACTTCATTGGTACTTCTCAGCGTTCCCCAAAACAGCGTTAGACCACTGCAGTGACTGTCGTAACTAATTTAATGAAATGTTTAGCACATTTTGTGATGACATAATCACATTTGTTCTACACACAAAGTGTAGTGAGACTTGACTAGCACCATGTACTTCTGCTGGATAATTCATATGAGTCAAGTTGAGTTGACGAGTCAAGAACCGACATTACAATGCTCGGGACATTCCAACACGTGCTCCGTCCTCATCTACAACAGCCAGCGAAGAGTCGCAATAATACTGGTACCAATAGCAAGTCTCATTATGTGTTCGTCAATCCTTTCCCCGGTGTTTAGTGTGTCGGCCAGATCATCTGGCCACTCCCTTCAGCAATATTCTCTCCAGGTCGCGATGCTCTATCTGTTCTTCTGCACTATACACACTATTCCAAATGGCCAGACCACGTCCTACCGCACCATGCACCAGTACCCCACCAACGGGTGCAGACCCAACCAATTTGTCCGTCTACTCGTTAACCAACATACCAGCATACTAAAAAAGGTATTTGCTTTTTTTTTTTTACAGGACGCTCTGTTCAACCCCAGCATTTACTAGACAATGTTAATTCAAAACATTCATTCAGTAGCACGTCCTTTGCAGAACCTCGCATCCATAACAACCTTCGGAAAACTTCTCGATTATAAGCAAGATGTCCCGCTTCCGATACACTCATCTGGAGATCATCTGCCACATCCCGCACCCATCTTCTCTTTGACCTTCCTCTTCCTTTCTTCCTGGGCATATGGTTAGTTCAATAGTTTGCTGTTTATTATATATATATATATATATATATATATATATATATATATATATATATATATATATATATATATATATATTTGAGGTCGACGCCTCAAATCACTGAAATCAAAGCAAAGTGATCTGCTTTCAAATCGCATACAGATGATTCCGAACCCTCAACTTGGTGTGTCGGGGAAGTATGAAACCACGGGTCTCAGTATCCCTTAAGCCCCAGCCCTGGCGTAAAAGAAATTATAAACTGGTAAGTTGAGTTGAGTTGAGCTAAAACCGACATTAATGCACTCAGAACATTCTCATACCCGCTCCGCCCCCTCGTTCAGCAGCCAGCGAAGAGTCAAACTACTAATCATTTCCCACCGCTATCTGATTTAAAGTTCTGGTCTTCCCCCTCAGTTTTGAGATTCGTCCAGAACCCCTGCCGATCCCCCGCAATATCATTCTTTCCACATACGGGATCTCTGTCTGTTCCCCCGCCCTCTCCACCTGGTCCCACAACCGCTCGACCACCTTTCCCTTGTCTATATGTAATCAAACACCAAGAGGTGGATTTATAAACCGGTAAAAGACACATAAATAATACACGCGTGGCAGTCACTTGATTTATATCTGTTTATTCGAAATCTGGGAGTTTCTCATGACTGGTTTGTGAATTTTCTCTAAAACTGAATTCAATAAAATGTTTCACGGGCAAGAGTCTCGACGTAATTGTACCCACATAGTTCAGTCTCTGTCCACAGGGCGGGCTGCTGCTAGCGTCGCACAAAGCGAAAACTCCCTAGCTTCAGCAACGACCCCCAGGAGTCTCCGAGAAATTGCACTTGTGAACGGAACGACGTACCCGGAATCGAACCCACAAGTTTATTGACTTCACTACAGAAACTTCCATTGAAGGTTGAGTTTTAAGTCTTAATTCTGACGTTTATCGTCTGAGCACTCGATTGATGCTGAGTTTCGTGTATTCTTTTCTCCCTGTCCCCGTAAAATGAACCGTGTCCGTGGGGATTGTTTCGCAAAACTTTCCTTCACCTCTCAAAGACCGGAAATCCCCGGAGTGCGCATGTACTGGAATTTCACATTTGCTTAGTTCTGGGAAGTACAGGTTGTATAAAAAGTCGCTTAAAAGTAGACAGGGTCGACTTCATTGCACCGGGATTTATCCCATATGGCTCGGTCTCTTTCCGCAGCGCGGAAAGCGTCGCACAAAGCACGAACTCCGTAGCTTTTAGCGACGACCCACAGGAGTCTCCGAAACATTTAACTCGTAAACCGAAGGGCGCGGCCCGGAATCGAACCCACAACCTTCGGAGCACGAGTCAAACGGCTTGACCACTTCGCCGCAGAGACTCACAGAGACAGGTTGTATGTTTAAAGATAGTGGGGCTTTTTAAAATATTGCCGTTCCAGGTTTTGTATTTACCTTTTATGTTGCATTAACTCCACAGAGGGTGAATAAAAAACTTGGAACGGCAATATCTTCAAAACATCCCACAGTCATTGAAAACACACGCCATCCATGCGACAGGCGGTGAATTTGACGTCCGGATCCGTTGAATGCCGACTGGCAATGTACAAATATGGAGCCAGCATCATTTATCCAATATGCTTGACGAGGTGAACAAGGGTTGTTTCTTCTTCTTCTTCTTCTTCTTCTTCTTCTTCTTCTTCTTCTTCTTCTTCTTCTTCTTCTTCTTCTTCTTCTTCTTCTTCTTCTTCTTCTTCTTCTTCTTCTTCTTCTTCTTCTTCTTCTTCTTCTTCTTCTTCTTCAGTGTTCCGAGCCATTGAGGTTCTTTGCTGCAGATACAATCCGTCTCCATTCGTCTCTCTGGTTGACCTTCTCTTGCCAGTCGTTGATTCCAAGTGCTTGTAGGTCTATATATATATATATATATATATATATATATATATATATATATATATATATATATATATATATATATATATATATATATATATATATATCCACCGTCTTCTTGGTCTACCTCGGGGTCTAGGGTAATTTATTTCCTGAGTGTAAGCGAGTTTTGTTTCCCTATTGTCTTCCATTCTTTCTATATGCCCAGCCATTGTAGTCTATTAACCTTCATGATACCAGTGGCTAGCGGGGACTTAATCAGATCATAAATGTCTGTGTTACTTCTTCTTTTCCACTCTCCACTTTGTGTATCCCCAATGGGTCCAAAGGTGCGTCTTAAAACTTTTTTCTCAAAGGTTTGTAACAATGCTTCGTCTCCCTTCGTTGTACTCCAGGTTTCAGAGCCATACAGCACAACTGGTCTAATCAGTGTTTTGTATATTGTGATTTTGGTGTTACGAGTTAGCGCATCTTATTTCCAGAATTTATTCTAGTTTGTATTTCTTCCCTTATGATGTTGGAGCAGTTGAAGATTGTACCCAGGTATTTGTATGTTTCCGTTCTTTTAATGGTCATATTATCTATTTGTATGAGGCCATAGTTTTTAGCCATTCATTCTCTTGAAATTACCATATATTCTGTCTTATCTTGGTTGAGAACCAGCCCCATCTGTTGGGCTTTTTCCTTTAAGTGAGTCAATATTTCCAATGTCTTTTGTTCATTTTCCCTATAATATGTATATCATCTGAATAACCAAGCAGCTTGGATGTTCCTCCAATAAAAGGGTTGTTTACATTTTTATTTTATAGTTGAGCGTGACATACTTCCACGGACAGTTTGTTTTTGATACGTTATGAGAAGAAATAAATTGAAGAACTTGGTAACAATTGACAAGATTGGAGGAGGGGGGAGTGAACATGGGGAAGGCAGAGAAGTAAATACCTGGATGGCTTGGTCACGTGGTATGGTCGAGACAAGAACATTGCTCTGATCCACGACTCTGGTGATCGAGTGAGGTGGCGAGACATGACCGGCCACGCTTACCGGCATGGCACATGACGATGCTCACGTCCACGGAGACAGAACGAAGATTATGGTAATATCACATGTAAAAAAGGCTAGTTTCATGTCTTTTACAGGACGTCGCGATCAACCCCAGAATTGTTTGTCTGGCTATTTGTGATTTTCTATGTAATTTTACGTTCAGTAGTGTGCCATTGCTTTGTGAACGTCCGGCGCTCATACCATTGTGAAAATCAATGCAAGACAGTCTACTTCCAAATCGCTTGTTGATGATTTTGTACCGGTAAGGTAAGGGGGAGGGGGAATTTTTAAACTGCACTCACTGCTAATATGTCACAGACCCCGGCTAAGTGTGTGCATGTGCGTATGTGAGTGTGTGTGTGCACGCGCGTAACTCGACGCAGAGGTGTTTCCAAGGCATCGGGGCTGGGTTATATACTGTCCAAGACCTATTGACGCGTCCTCGCCGAGCGTCCTGGGCAAGAGGTCCCTTCGGGGTCCTGGCTGAAGTCAGTAGGATCGTTGATTCCTCCGAAGTCGGAGAGTGTCTGCCTGCACGGTGAGGAACCACCAATCTGCACACCAATAAGTCAGACATGGGACAACGGATACTCACGCAAACCTCGGGTATATAACATGTTCCATGCCGATAAGCGTGGGCGGTCATGTTTCGCCATCTCACACGATCACCAGAGTCGTAAATCGGATTCTGTGTTCTTGTCAAGCCATGCAGGTATTTGAAGTCAGTAAATCCACATCACTGTCCAGAATTAGAGACTTGGGAGTAAGAATTGGCACGACCAGACGAGAGAGGCACATCGCGAGAAGGATGGGTCTTGTCAACCACCACAGAACTGGCACTATTAGCCGACGGACGCTGATGTATTTGTTGGAAAGAAAGGGGAGAGAGAGAGAGAGAGAGAGAGAGAGAGAGAGAGAGAGAGAGAGAGAGAGAGAGAGAGAGAGAGAGAGAGAGAGAGAGAGAGAGAGAGAGAGAGAGAGAGAGAGAGAGAGAATCTGAACACCTATGGACTTATTCGATGTACAAAGTTGATACCCCAACAGATAACAAATGATCATAATGATTACTCACTTGCACGTACCTTTTCACCGCACTGTCAGACGGCAGACATTGTCCCAAGAGGTCTATATATAGAACGTTTTTCTTGACAAGGTATCTGCCAAAAGAAAAATGCAGTAATCCCACAATCATTACTGTAAATGAAATCTCAGTTGAATCAAAAACTGACATCACAGCACTCGAGATATTCCCATACGTGACCTATCCTCATCTTTAACAGCCAGTGAAGAGTTCCAACACTAATGGCCGCAGTTGGAGTCTGGTTATGTGTGTTTCTGGCGTTTCCTCTGGGCACTGAGTGTCGGCCAGATCTTCTGGCCACTCCCCACAGCAACATTCTCTCTGGACTATGATGATGTATCTGTTCTTCCACACTATACTCAACCGATTCTGAGAAATCGGACAGGCAATCTAAGAATTGCATTCATAAACGAATATGTAATAAGACAATTGGCAACTTGCCGTCTTGAGTTGAGTCAAGTGCCGCCATCACTACACTCAGGGCATTCCCACAAGCGCTCAGTTCTCATCTTCGAAAACTAGCGAAGAGTTCCAATACTAATGGTGCCTGTTGTAATCTGATTATATGCCCGTCTTGATTTACCCTCTGAGTGACGACTGTGGATAGTCAGGGGTGGCAGTTACTGCGCTACCCTTTACCACCTTCACAGACTATAGTTCTTCGCATTGTGCTACAAAATCAGGTCTGAACCGTCAGAGAGCTGTTATTTGCTGATGATTGCGCTCTATATGCCAACTCAGAGGCGGACATGCAACACAATGTTTCAGCTTTCTCATATGTTTGTGCCAATTTTGGGCTCAATATCAACTTGGAGAAGACTGTAGTTATGTACCAGTCAGCTCCAGGGGTTAATCACACCGATACGAATATCAAAGTGAAGGGTAACAGACTAAGTGTTGTGGACAGATTCACCTATCTTGGCAGCACTGTGTCCAAAGCTGCCACAATTAATGACGAAGTGAATGCAAGAATCTCTAAGGCCAGCACGGCCTTTAGCAGACTGTACAAGAATGTGTGAGACAAAAAGGAATAAGCCTACATACAAAGCTGAAAGTCTACAAAGCAGTTGTATTATCCACACTGCTATATGCTTGTGAAACCTGAAGATTTTATCAGCAACACGCTAGGAAACTAAACCACTTCCATACAGTCTGCCTTAGGAAGCTATTGAAGATTAAATGGCAAGACAAGATTCCAGACACTGAAGTCCTAGAAAGAGCGCCCATGCCCAGTACCAACACTCTACTAATGAAGCATCAGATTCGCTGGGCTGGTCACTTGACTCGCATGCTAGATCACAGCCTCCCTAAACGAATATTTTACTGCTACGGCAAGCTGCGTTCTGGTAAACGCTTCCAAGGCGGCCCAGAGGAAACGCTTTAAAGACACTCTGAAAATCTCACTGAAAACTTTTGGAATTCATCATGACACTTGGGAGACTGCTGCCAAAGACCGAAATTCGTGGCTTACATCATTACGCAATGGTGCAGTCACGTGTGAAGCAACCAGGACTGCAAGAACTGTGAAGAAAAGGCTGGACAGAAAAACCACCACAGGAGATCCTCCTTCTGGAACGTTAAGCATTCTTTGCTTACATTGTCAAGGAACATTTTGAGACAAAATAGGCCTTATCAGCCATCTTAGAACTCACGGCTCCAAACTTTCAACCCCACTGGATGAACTGAATGGTCATCACCATTCTTGATGGACAAACAATAACACACAAAATATCAGGTATAATAACTACAACCCATGGCTGTAACGAATGTGACTGATCAGACCAATTCGAGTTGTAAATGTTCGTCCACTATGGATGCATGTGAGCACACGGAATAGGTAATAAATGATGTTCATTGTAACAATGCGCGAGGAACAAGTGAAAGTAACATGCAAGGTTACAAGTGTGAGGTGTGAGTACGGCGGATGTGGGGCCAGAGAGGTTAATTAAGAAGCTCCAAGCGAATGGGGGAGCCCAAGACAATGGGATTGTAGAACACGCACCAGTCTAGATTAAAAATCACCGATGGGAAGGTAACACGTGATAGTAGATGGATAAACAAGGGAAAGTCCCAAAATGGAATGTCTGTGGGAACTGGTAACTGGGATCAAGGATGAAATAGGGTTTCATAGGTGGTGCCGAGGATACGGATAAAAAGAGGAGACATTAATGGGTCTAGGAGTGCTGGAGAATTTTGGAATTTTGGGGAGATTAGGAAAACCTCGCCCGGGCATTCAGTGTGGCCAAGCTAGAGGAAAATTTGGCCCCAACGATAGACTCCATGGAGTTGAGTTCGGACACGGGGAAGAGTCCGGCGGGACAAGTTATGTTACAAGGTCGGTAGAAGGCAGTATTGTGTATTTACCTGTGTTATGGTTTCATGGGATGGTGCCTATTCATCATGTATATTCATCAGTAATATAGCTTCTATGTGTGTGCAAAACCGGAGTTCTCAAGTGCCTAATAACTGTTTATAAGTTTAGTTTAGTTTAGATTAGTCAATGGACAAGTTATGTTACAAGGTCGGTAGAAGGCAGTATTGTGTATTTACCTGTGTTATGGTTTCATGGGATGGTGCCTATTCATCATGTATATTCATCAGTAATATAGCTTCTATGTGTGTGCAAAACCGGAGTTCTCAAGTGCCTAATAACTGTTTATAAGTTTAGTTTAGTTTAGATTAGTCAATGGATCAATATCACGGCACATGGGTGTAACCCATAAGTGCTCCGTTCTCCTCCTAATTCAAACATGAGTCTGGAGAAACTCAGCTCAGTGCACGAACTCCGTAGCACCGGCGAGGATCCTAAAATACTTTGGGTAGATTTTTAACTCGAAATTTTGCCCGGGCAGCGCCGTTAGGCTACCCGGTTTCGATTTCCAACTGCCAAGGGATGTTTTACGTGCGCAACAATACACACGGGCGTCCGATCTCACTACCCAGAGACCAGAGGATATTTTATTATTATAAGTCCACGTGAAAAAATCCCGTTCCTCACCGGGGCTTGAACCCGGGACCTCCAGCACTCGAGGCGGACACCATACCTCGAGACCACGCAGGCCCCCCCCCCCCTCCCCCCATATGTAGTCCTGCAGAGTATTCGTACAGATATACCCCTGGACATAATCACAGCCAATTCTATCTGTCAGCAGCATTGTGACATTCATAAAAGGGAATTAAATAAGAGCGACTGTATGGATCAGAAACAGGGAGAGCGACAACAACTATTATTAATATGTAGCCAGAGGAAGAGCCGGCATCTCAGAGTGCGGTGCCGTGAACAGGGCACGAAGAAGGAACATGATAACTAAGACGAACGGAGACGACGGAGGCAGTGGCCAGGGAAGAAGCCGGCTTCCCAGGGGCACAGGTGCAAGAGTATGTGTGAGGGCACGAAGCACCGGGTGCACAAGGCTCTCCGCCGCAAGGGAGGGGAGGCTTGGGAACAGATCTGTTCGCAGGTATGGGACAAAAACGGAACAACGCAAGGACAACGCAAACGACAGACCGTCTCGCACGGCTGATGCTGAGGTAGGGAGTCAACCTCTAATCGGTCAGCTGGACTTGGGGATGTAAGTTACAAGTACCTCTGATGTCAGAGTGGCTTCCTCTGATATCGAGGGACATTGGAAATAGGAAAAGTTAATCCACATGCAAAAGTCAGCCCAGTACTACTAGAAGTAGCAAGTATGGACTAAGCTTGAGATCAAAGCGAACGAACGCAACAAATTGAAGCTCAAAGTTGGCAGTGAAACATCCCCCTTACCGAGGATTCGAACCTGGGTGTCCCGAAGGAGAACCCTGTATTCTCAGCCACTCGGCCAGCCTCTCCTCGCCAACCAACCAACAAATCAAATCACCAAACGTGACCCCATGAACCTACCTGAATTCTTCCAAATCGATCTCTTGGTTCTTGTTTCTGTCCACAACGGCCATGACGATGTCAACGAGATCCCTTGTCTCCCCATCAAAATCCATGTCCTCAGCATGCAAAATACAGGGCTGGACACACGTTAAAGAGGTATGAAACAATGCCAAAATACAGGGCCAGACACACATGTTGGCGTGGAGTAATGTCAAAATACAGGGTTTGCCACACATGGTGACGTGGAATAATGTCAGAATACTGGGCTAGACACACATGTTGACGCGGAATAAGGTCAAAATACAGGTCTAGACACACTTTGAAGTGGATTATATTTATAATAAGGGTTAGACACGCATGTTGACGTGGAATAATGTAAAAATACAGAGCTAGACACGCATGTTGAAGTGGAATAATATCAAAATACGGAGCTAGACACGCATGTTGAAGTGGAATAATGTAAAAATACAGAGCTAGACACGCATGTTGACGTGGAATAATGTAAAAATACAGGGCAAGACACGCATGTTGAAGTGGAATAATGTAAAAATACAGAGCTAGACACGCATGTTGACGTGGAATAATATCAAAATACAGAGCTAAACACGCATGTTGAAGTGGAATAATGTAAAAATACAGAGCTAGACACGCATGTTGAAGTGGAATAATGTAAAAATACAGGGCTAGACACGCATGTTGAAGTGGAATAATATCAAAATACAGAGCTAGACACGCATGTTGAAGTGGAATAATGTAAAAATACAGAGCTAGACACGCATGTTGAAGTGGAATAATGTAAAAATACAGGGCTAGACACGCATGTTGAAGTGGAATAATGTAAAAATACAGGGCTAGACAAGCATGTTGAAGTGGAATAATGTAAAAATACAGAGCTAGACACGCATGTTGAAGTGGAATAATATCAAAATACAGAGCTAGACACGCATGTTGACGTGGAATAATGTAAAAATACAGAGCTAGACACGCATGTTGAAGTGGAATAATATCAAAATACAGAGCTACCCACGCATGTCGACGTGGAATAATGTAAAAATACAGAGCAAGACACGCATGTTGAAGTGGAATAATGTAAAAATACAGAGCTAGACACGCATGTTGAAGTGGAATAATGTAAAAATACAGAGCTAGACACGCATGTTGAAGTGGAATAATGTAAAAATACAGAGCTAGACACGCATGTTGAAGTGGAATAGTGTAAAAAATACAGAGCTAGACACGCATGTTGAAGTGGAATAATGTAAAAATACAGAGCTAGACACGCATGTTGAAGTGGAATAATGTAAAAATACAGAGATAGACACGCATGTTGAAGTGGAATAATGTAAAAATACAGAGCTAGACTCGCATGTTGAAGTAGAATAATGTAAAAATACAGAGCTAGACACGCATGTTGAAGTGGAATAATGTAAAAATACAGAGATAGACACGCATGTTGAAGTGGAATAATGTATAAATACAGAGCTAGACACGCATGTTGAAGTGGAATAATGTAAAAATACAGAGATAGACACGCATGTTGAAGTGGAATAATGTAAAAATACAGAGCTAGACACGCATGTTGAAGTGGAATAATATCAAAATACAGAGATAGACACGTATGTTGAAGTGGAATAATATCAAAATACAGAGCTAGACACGCGTGTTGAAGTGGAATAGTATCAAAATACAGGGCTAGACACGCATTTTGAAGTGGAATAATATCAAAATACAGGGCTAGACACGCATGTTGAAGTGGAATAATATCAAAATAAGGACTAGACACATGTTGAAGTGGAATAAAACAATGTCAAAAGCTGGCCGAGGCAATCGCCATTCATTTACAAAAGCCAACTTTGTGCAAACAAAAGCACATAATAGTAAGTTTTACATTTAGCCGTTGTTCACAATTAAAATTATTGTGTGAATATGTATGTTGTATATTTCAGCTTGAAGGATTTGTTATATCCTTTAGTTTATGTTGTATGATTTCTGCAGTACGTACCAGATGAGATGCAACGAAATATACCAGGCAATAAATCGTGCAGTCTATTGTTTCTGTCTTCGTTTTCTAAATTCACAACGTAAAACATTGTTTTGAACTGTCATTGAATGTCATAAATAGAATACTAACATGTTATATCGAACCGGTCCAGCTATATGGTTGTGAATCTGGGAGTGTGAAAAAAAAAAAACAAAATTAAGAAGAAATTAGGAGGAAGCCGAGATGTAGTTTCTGAGAAGGTTGCGAGTAACTTGAAGGGAGAGTAGCTAACAACGAGTTGTGTTGAGTTAAGTTGAGTTGAGTTGAGTCAAGAACCGACATCACAGTGCTCTGATCATTTCCATATGTGGTCCGTTCTCATCTGTAACAGCCAGCGAAGAGTCCCAATACAAATGGTACCAGTAGCAGTCCGATTCTGTGTCAAACAACAACTAACTAATAAACATTCCCATATGTATGGTACGTTACATCTTTCTTGGGTATTTATAACGGCCATGTCAAAAATTGCCTTAATGAGTTATGTATTATTGACACATTTTCATACGTTTTAATGCATATATGTTCTTTTGTTGTCTTAGATTAGCTTCATAAGTGATGTTGAATGAAATAACGTATGAGAGGAAAGAGAGAAGAAGGACAGAATGTCAGAAAGGCCTGCGTGTCCAATTCTTAACCATTTGAAATTAAAGTATGTTCCTTCGTTCGTTCTGTCTGGCCTTTTCTCTGAGTTCTGAGTATCGAACAGATCCTCTGGTCACGCACTGCAGCGCTATTCTCTCACCGTCACGATGATCTAACTGTACACACGATTCCAAAAGACCTCGACCACATCTTCCTTATCATACACTAATACTCCACCAAATGCTGCAGACTCAGTCAATCTGTCCGCCCGCTCATTTCCAACATTTTAATTGTTGAATGGAAGCCGCCACCCTGCCCAAAGCAGGCCTCTCTTCGCCTTTCTTTTAACTAATAACAATTGCCTGGAAGAGGCTAATTAATGTATAATATTATAAATAACTATAAGAAAATCCCCATTAATATTCTTTGGTCAAATAATGAGACGATAGGCACTGGAGCATGTGGCGACAACAGATCAGAGATTGAGTGGACAAAGCAGACCAACAGAAATGTTGCTTGATTGTCTAAGATGCAGGCGTGATGAATGTCAGCAACTGAATTGATCCAGAACGCAATGAACCAAGATCTGCTGAGAGAGACCAAAGCCAACAGCATTTGGCAGGGCATATTACATTTGACATCAAAGATCTGCTGAGAGACACCAAAGTCAACAGCATTTGGCAGGGCATATTACATTTGACATCAATTGGTGGATTGCAAGATCTGCTGAGAGAGACCAAAGCCAACAGCATTTGGCAGGGCATATTACATTTGACATCAAAGATCTGCTGAGAGACACCAAAGTCAACAGCATTTGGCAGGGCATATTACATTTGACATCAATTGGTGGATTGCAAGATCTGCTGAGAGACACCAAAGTCAACAGCATTTGGCAGGGCATATTACATTTGACATCAAAGATTTGCTGAGAGACACCAAAGTCAACAGCATTTGGCAGGGCATATTACATTTGACATCAATTGGTGGATTGCAAGATCTGCTGAGAGACACCAAAGTCAACAGCATTTGGCAGGGCATATTACATTTGACATCAAAGATCTGCTGAGAGACACCAAAGCCAACAGCATTTGGCAGGGCATATTACATTTGACATCAATTGGTGGATTGTGTTGTACTATTTCCTCAAGCCTGTTGGTCAGTATCTCCGACTTCGACAAGCCTTCTCGGGTTTAATTTACATAGCCCCTGACTCTCCCCAGTCTACGTACGAGGCAGCAGGTTTGTGTCTCTTCTCGAAGGGTTACTACCCCTTGACCTGTTCGGCATGGGGGACACTACCAGCAGCCGCGCTACCGCTGGGGATCCTTTGAAACACGCAGGCCTCTCAACACCAACAAGGTGAAGATACAACAGAGGGGTATATAAAATGACAGATGATTGATGATTAATAAGCTTACCCTGAGCAATGAGTACAAATCCGACCGTGACAAAATGCCGTCTTCATCCGTGTCGTAGGTGGCAAACACCCAGTTGATCTGCATATCTTTGTTGTGCGCTAGAAACGTGCAGACTAAGAGGCAGTACTCCTCGATGTTCAAGTGTTTCTCTAATGCTGTAAACAGAACACGTTAACCGGCACATGTAACTTATAGCTGCAACTTTGACACCACGTTGGTACAGCTGTTCGCAATTGTTCATGACAGTTTAATGACTATTCTATGCTATTTTATTCCATTCTATTTTATTGGGGACACACACACACACACGCACACGCACACGCGCACGCGCACACGCACGAACACGCACACGCACACGCACACACTGCCGGTCTGATGGTTTTGGGCTCGACCTAGACTAAAATGGCTACTAGGAAATGTCTTGGGAAACAAAGGCGGTCAGCGTGATACTGACTACACAACACACAGATTCATCTATATAAATTAGAGTCTGACTGACTGGCACCTTGCCGTCTTGACAGACGGTAGTTTGTAAAATGGAGTTATACCTCTCCATAACACAAAGCCTGGGCTGACTTTAGAGACCATGTGTTGCCCATATAGCATAATCCACCTCTCCACCTGTCTAGTTTACTCCAGAGGAAAGGTAACGCCAGTACGTCTGGAACAAAGACAAGCTGTAGAAGCTGCCTGATCAGCAAAGCAATACTCTAACTGTCCGCCTGTCGTAGCTTCCATCCTAGACAAATTGCCTACCAAGGCTTAGGGCATGAAGAGTCTCCGTGGCGAAGCGGTCAAGCCGTTTGACTCAGGCTACGGAGTTGTGGGTTCGATTTCGGGACTCGTCCTTCTGTTCAAGAGTGAAATTTTTTCGGAGACTGCTGTGGGTCGTCGCTAGAGCTACGGAGTTCGTGCTTTGTGGGACACTTTCCACGCTGCGGAAAGAGACCGAGCCATATGGGATAAAACCCGGTGCAATGAAGTCGACCCTGTCGACTTTTAAGCGACTTTTTAAGTTTGTCTGAACATTATGTGTCCATGATGTTGTAGAATTTAATCAATAAAGAGCTTTTTATTTTGTTCCAGAGTTGTTAGTTTAGTCGGTGTGAGTTTAGTTTGTACATTCACTGTTGCTGTTACAGCCTAATAGTTTACTCGATTGTCTGGGTTTGAACATAAACAATAGTTCCAGCAATAAACAATTCTTCCAAAGAAGAATGGCTACACAGCTACTTGCTGCCGCTGCCAAAACCCAACAAAGACCATTCCAAGATAAGCGGCTACAGAATCATTACGATGCAGAATACTGCTGGCAAGTTACTGGAAAAAATTGTAGCACACAGACTTGATTGTGACTTGGAACAGCTCGGCTGCTTCCCGCCCACACTTGGAGGATACAGACGTAACAAAGAGTCATGGTTGAATGTGGCGGTCTTTGCTCAAGATGTCTACGAAGGATTTCAGGTCGGAGAAGAGACATGTGCGGCCGCCATAGACTTAGAGGACGCATATAACAGAGTATCTTTCGAGCACTTGATGCAAACCCTCCTCAGACTGAAAGTGCACCCTCACCTTGTACGATGGATAGCTGCAGTTCTGCTTCAAAGGAAGGTGGTGCTAAGATGCGGGAGTTGGTATTCTGAGCCGATAACGATATGTCCAGGATTGCCGCAGAGTTCACCAGTGTCACCAGTACTATTCAACGTGTATACGGTGCCGATCACTGAACAACAGCTGAATGGGGGGGGGGGGTAGGACTCTGTCATTTGCTGACGACATTCTCGTGTATCGACAGGGTCGAGATAGACAGGCGGTTGCCAATGATATGCAGGGCGAACTAGATCGAATTTCCTCATGGTGTGCTGATGTCGATGCCCTTGTCAACCCTGCAAAGGCATCAGTTACATGGTTCTCACTAAACAACCATATTGTGAACACAGACCTGCCGGCAGTAAGAATGGATGGGAGCATTTTGAGTAGAACCCAGTCAATGACATATCTTGGCGTGAGGCTTGATCGTAGCCTGTCCTTCAGAGATCATGTCGATTATGTCATAACGAAAGCTCGAAAAGGTTTGTCAGCAATGAGAGTCATGGCGACTGCCAATATCGAACAAAGACTGCTAATACTTCTGTTCCAAGGACTGGTGCTTTCACGCAATCGAGTATGCCCTGGCCATCCTCACTGTCAGCCCTACACAGATTGGAAGACTTGAAAAGGTACAAAACGAATCCATGCGCATCATTTTGGGCTGCACGAGAGACACCAGCTGTGTAGCAATGAGATACCTCCTTGACTTCCCGACAATGGAACACAGGATCAAGATCTGGAGAGCTCGTGCATACTTAAAAATAAGTGCAGATGAGCAGCACCCTCTGCATGACGCTATATTCAGAGAAAAGGGTGACAGGCTAAAGAGAGGAAAATTATGGATGGGTCGGGCAGAAGATGTCGTCAGACAGGCCTGCAGTCTTACCAGTATCAACCCCGGCAAGGAATGGGTGCCGGTGCCTCCAGCTTTTAAGTGCACTTTCTCCTGCATTATCACACTCGACAGACGGTGCAGAGAGCAGAACCCTGCCGCTGTCAATGCAGAGGTTAACGCGCTCATCTATGAACACTCAGATAGCCCCGAAGTGCTCATCTATACTGATGGATCTGTTGTAAAGCAGCAGAGAAGTGCGTGGGCACTTACAGCCCGTTCAGCGGGCCGAACCGTTCAAGAATCCAGTGGTGCCCACTCTATGACCACGAGCAGCATGACGATGGAGGTGATGGCAGTTACACAGGCTTTCCTATGGCTGGAATCACAGCATTATACCAACGTGTGTGTACTAAGTGATTCAATGAGCATGATTCAGAAGGTCGAAGCTGGATCTGTACGTAGACAGTGGACTGAGTCGCTGCGGAAGTCTGTTGTCCGTAAAGTCACCTTCATCTTCGTCCCGGGACATGCGGGAGTCGAGGGAAATGAACGAGCTGACAAACTGGCTGGCTCTGCACCCCCTGTAGATGGCCAGCCCATGGATCGTGCCGATGTTATTAACGTCCTTAAAGATATGGCGAGAACAGAGGACTTTGACGTCATTGATTCTACATCGCTGTCCAGGATGAAAGACCTTGAAGTAAGAATCGGCACAGCCAGACGCGAGAGGTACATCGAGAAAGCAAAGCGCCTCGTCAACCAACACAGAACTGGCACTATTAGCCACCGGACGCTGATGCATATGCTGGGGGGAGGATCTGAGCACCTATGGACATGTCCGGAGTGCAATGAAGATACCCCAACTGATAACTGAATAGTTCCAGCATCTGTATCTAGAATCCTGAAAATCTTCCTTCTTTCTCCTTTTCCAACTCTTGTAACTTTGGGGACGGTGAGAGGTATTCTATCTTTTTACTCTTTTTCGTCTTGGCCGTCAGAGTCGCACGCTCTACCTCACATCACCGTAAAGAATAAATGATAGCAGATAACACGTTATTTAAATTCCCTGAAAGTGTCAGAAAAAGAGTACTGAAATATAAAACCAATAAAACGCACGTACGCACGCACGCACGCACGCACGCACGCACGTCCTATATATATATATATATATATATATATATATATATATATATATATATATATATATATATATATATATATATATATAGGACGTCACAATCAACCTCAGCATTTTTTGGCTTCTGTGATTTCTTTGCAAGTTTACGTTCAATAGTTTGCCATTTCTTTCCGAACAACCGACATTCATACCATTGTATGAAAAACAACACAAGGCGGTCTGCTTCCAAATCGCACGATACAGTGTTTCGAACGCTGTAGGCAGGCAGGATTTCGAATAGAGTTCTTCACCCCTTGGTCCCAGCGCCGGGTCCAGCTAACATGAACCCATGTATTCAAAACTGCTGACTTCAGTCATTTCTCTCTGTTGATGAACTATTGGCATATTTGTTGTTTAAGTTGTCATTTAACCAAGTGGGCAATACGTAGGGGCAATTATAACATCAGATGGAAGATGCAAAACAGAGATTAAGATTTGAATACAGCAAGCAAAATCTGCATTTAAGAAAATGAAAATAGCTTATGAAATAAGTCACTATCATTGAATGTAAATATCTGGGGGTAATTATAACATCAGACGCAAGATACAAAACATAGATTAAGAACAGACTAGGGCAAATAAAAGCTACTTTTCAGAAAATGAAAATTATCTTATAAATTAAGTCGCTATCATTGAATGTAAGAAAGTGCTGAAATGCTGCATAGAAGCTGTTTTGCTGTATGGCAGTGAATCTAGGAACGTCAATGAACAAATTTAGAATAATTTGGAAGCAACAGAGATGTGGCCTGAAACAGGCTAATGAATCTAGAACATTGTATATAACAACAACAATGAGACAAAGTGCTTCCTTTAGTCATGTGATGAGAAGACAAGCATTAAAGAACATCGTGACAATGTGAAAGATCAAATTAGGAAGAATTTGGAAGCAACAGAGATGTGGCATGAAAGAGAATAATGAATCTAGAACATTGTTTATAACAATGAGAATGAGACTAAGAGCTTCCTTTAGGCATGTGATGAGAAGGGGAGCAGTAGAAAACATCGTGACAATGTGACAGATCAAGGGGCAGAGAGGCTGAGGCAGACCAAGATTAGTGATAATGGGTGGACTGAGGAATATCATCATCAGAGGTGATCCAGAATGCCAAAGACATAAGTGGAGAGAAAATATGCCTGCGCCAGCTGGCATGGCACTTGATGATGATGATGAAATTATTTTCGATATTGCTACACTGAGAAATACATTTTGTTTTCCTCTTTGTTCTTATACTAATTTTACTAGTTTAACTGATATCGCTACTGTAAGAGCTCAACATATATACGTACCGCCTTTTTCGCTTAAATATTTCTGGTACTGTTTAGTCTTCAGAACTGTGGAGGTAAAAGAACGCTGCTAATATAGAGTATTTTTAATGATTGTGCAGTGTTTTAAAATAGTGCCGGTCCAAGTTTTTTATATACCTATTATGTTGCGTGAACCTTAAAGAGGGTGAATACAAAACTTGGACCTGGGCAAATTTTACGTTCAGTAGTTTGCCATTGCTTTCTGAACGACCGGTTCCTATACCTTTCTCGAAAAAACCAGCACCGCCGTGTTTCGAACCCTGATATACGGGCTCACAAACCGCGTTCGCAAGCCCTACTATATATTCAGTAAATGAGTAACATATATACTGGGCCTACGATTGTGTTTAGTAATTGTCAGCAAATAGCAGTAGTCTGAATGCTTAAAAGCTCTCTAGCTTTTAAACTTTCTGTAGGCTGATGGCGGCGTAGCGAGATCAACCCCAATATCGGTAAGCTGGACTACAATGTTAACTTCCCGTTAAGAAAGCAGTGGCAAACAACTGAACATAAATTCCTAGAATATCAATCTTGGGGTTGACCGCAATGTCATGCCAAAGAAAAAAGAATTGGCACATTGCCGTCTTGACAGACCGATAGTTTGTATAATGGAGTCATACGTCTCCATAGTGCAAAGCCTTGGTTGAATTTAGAGGCCATGTGCTTGCTCCATGCAGCGTGATTCCTCTCTCTCAGCCTACCTAGTGTACTCCTGAGAAAATGTAACATCAATAAGATCTGGAAAAAGACAAGCTGCAGAGGCTGCCTGATCAGCAAAGCCAATGCTTTATCTGTACGTCCTGTACGAGCTTCCATTTTAGACCAGTTGCCGACCAAGGCTTAGGACCTGGTCTGCCCTGCCATGAAATTTAGTCTTTGGGTTGCATTTCCTCCAACTAGGGTTTCCAATTGTGCCCCTCCACCTGAAGCCGTTGGTACAATGTGGGGTGTCAGGTTTGGTGAGCACCTCCGAGCATTCGGCGCTGACAGAAAGCAGGTAGTACCGTCTATATATATATATATATTCTTCTCCTTCTTTGTTTTTCTTCCTTCGACAGCTGTAGAAAAAGAGTAAGAACAAGCAGCAGCAGCAACAACAGAAGAAGAAGAAGAAGAAGAAGAAGAAGAAGAAGAAGAAGAAGAAGAAGAAGAAGAAGATAAGAAAGAACAGAAGAAGAATAAAAAGAAGAAACATTTCTTTCGTGGAGGAGTAGTCAGTAAGGAGATGATGATTATAATTGTGCTGCTGCTACTGATGATGATGATAAAAAGTATGATAATGATGATGATGAAACCATAATTATCAAGTCCATAAATAACTTACCCCTCATCATTCGGCAGATAAGGAAGAGGTTGGAAAATTCGAACTGCATTGACATCTGTGAATTAAAGACGTGTTCATCGATGATCTCCCTGACTGGGGTCACCAGTGCTCTGGCGTACTGTATGATGTTCTCGACGATACTGACTGGCAAATCTGTGGACAATGTCAGTATCAATTATGCAATTAGGCAATATCAGTTATGCTCGAAGGAGGATGTGATACTAGAAACATCAATCATCTTATATCATCTTCATCTTGTTCCTCTTGTATCTTGCGGTGTCGAGGCGAAAGTATAAACAGCTGGGAGAGTGCCCGTTTATGGGCTTCATGTATCGAGATTCGAATGGACTATCCCCACTGTCCATAGTTTACGTGGTCGGCCTCTTCTTCTGCTTCCATTTGGTCTGTCATCATTGCTTATTGTCGTATACTGTTAGTTGGTACCTAGGTACATGGACAAACCATTTGACTTGCTGCCTTCTAATAAAATCCAGCGCTTCTATAACCCCCACTTTAGTCCTGATTTCTTCATTTCTGATTGTTTTCTCTTCTTGATATATTGAGTATTCTCCTCAGGAATCTCATTTCTGTTGTGTTTTTTTTTTTTCTCTTTTTTCTTTCATTGTCCAGGTTTGGCATTGGTAGCATAGAGTTGGTTTGAAGATTGTTTTGTCCGATTATACTTCTTAGTTTTTCTACGAGCAGTATGAAAATCTCCTGCCGGCTTGCCAGACTAAACATCAATGACAACAAAAATCCCATATACGAACGCCTGGAAGATACGAATGAAAATAGAACGGTATCAGATAAATAACCGTTGTGCTGATGCCAAAGTAAGGTGTCCAACCCCTTCACGGGTCAATTGTTGAGTTATCGTCCTTGACTTGTAGACGTAAATTACGAATACCCTTGAAGTCGCAGTAGGTTCGCCAGATGGCGAGGAACACTAGTGGAAAGCTAATCAACATGCAAAATTCAGTCCAGCACTACTAGAAATGGCGTGTATGGACTACGTTTGAATTCAAATTGAGCGAGTGCAAAAGAGAAAAAGAAAAATAAAACAAAAAACATACGAATGCCTTGAAGATGCTAATGAAACTAAAGCATTGTGCACAACTATAAGAAAGAGACAACCAGCTTTCTTTAGTCTTGTGTTGAGAAGGGAGGCATTGGAGAAAATTGTGACAACTGGAAAGATCAAAGGGAAAAGAAACCAAGGTAGAACAAGAGAAAATTCTGGTTTCTTTAATTTTGTTTTTTTGGGGTGGGGGGGGGGGGGGTGGGGTCTCTCGCTTGCTTTGAATTCAAGCGTAGTCCATACACCCTACCCTACTTCAAATAGTGGTGGACTGAATTTCGCTTGTGGATTAGCTCTCCCTAGTAACAGTGTCTCTTGCCATCAGGCAAGCCCACTCCGACCTCAGAGTAATTTGTAATTTGTAATGTACAATCTACTTGTAATTTACGTCCCCAAGTCAAGAACAAGAAGTCAACATTTAGTTCAACTGTCCGGTGTAGGGGTTGAACCTCTTAACTCGGCATTAGCACACCAGTTGTTTAAGTACACGCTTTCATACCCATTCGGCCATGCTGATCAACACTAAGAGAAATGATGCCTGGTGGATTCAGACGGTGCCAAGGAGGAATATCATCAGCAGAGTTGATCCAGAACACCAAGGACCGAGATCTGTGGAGAGACAGGAGCGCCTACGCCAGCTGCCAGCGTTCTTGATTATGATTACTAAACTGAGACAAAACTGTTCTTGGACAACTTACTAGAATATTCTACAAGCTTTGATTTAACCAACGCCGTCCGGTGCTGCAGTTCTCTGAATGTTGTCATTGTGGATTTCTTCACGAACTGATGATGATGCCGTGAACTTTGTACACATGTGCCGCGAATGGTCACCGCGACATTTTGGAGCTGCGGACGTGGAATAGACAGAGATTTAGGAGGAGGTATCAAGAGAGACACGGACTGAGATCTAGATGGAGATAGATAAAGTGTTAGAGATAGAAATATATATCGACAGAGATAGAGGAATAGCGAGAGATAGAGAGACATCGAGATAGAGAGACATCCAGATATATATATAGAGAGATATTGGATATCGTTCGGCACTGCAGACGTAGAACGGTAATACATTGAAGAGTAGACATCACAAGAGGCAGAGATTACGATTCGCATCTTGGGATATAGAGAAAGAGAGAGTGAGAGAGTGAGAGAGAGAGAGAGAGAGAGAGAGAGAGAGAGAGAGAGAGAGAGAGAAAGACAGAGAGAGAGAGAGAGAGAGAGAGAGAGAGAAAGACAGAGAGAGAGAGAGAGAGAGAGAGAGAGAGGTTACAGCTTATGATTCAGCAGTACAAGCGTTGCAGACTCAAAAATAAAGGTGGGGAGAGAGCGAGGGAGAAAGAGAGATGTGTGTGTGTGTGTGTGTGTGTGTGTGTGTGTTTGTGTGTGTGTCACTCATTATGCACTGCAAAACATACAATTAAAGAATTATTAGGAGAAGACAGATAGACAGACATACGCTAGCTCCATGCCCAGTGCATATTATGCATCCCTTTTTCTAACTCTCTTCTCTACGTGCTGTAGGTCTTGCTCTGTTTCTATCTCTCTTCTCTACGTGCTGTAGCTCTTCCTCTATTTTGTGTCACCTGTGGATTCCAGAGAAATGACTTTCCAGATTGTTATCTTACTATTAAGTTTGACATTTTGTCAATGTAGGTCCTATTTCCAACCCTGTGGCGAAGGAGGTTACAGACGCAGTTGGTAATTCTGCAATCCGCTTTCGAAACACAGCTGTGGGCGATTTGGCAGCACGCCGCCTTGCAATGGTTTCTATAAAATGATATTAGTGCCGGTCGTTCAGAAAGCAAAAGCAGACTACCGAACGTAAACTTGCCAAGAAATCACAAACAGCCAAAAATGCTTGGGATGACTGCGACGTCCTGTAAAGTTGTCATATGCAACCAATTTAAGATCCTAATCGGCGTCTGCTTCTCCTCGATTTACTTACACACAATTCTATAAATTTTTGTAAATCATTCATTCTAACACTACAGAAGTGTTCGACTTCAGGGCTCGACTTAGTTGCAACCAGTTTATCCCATATGGCTTGGTCTCTTTCCACAGGGCGGTGTGCCGATAGCGTCGCACAAAGCATGAACCACGTAGCTCCAGCGACGACCCCAAGGGTTCTCCGAAAATATCGCACTTGTAAACCAAATAACGGAGAACGTACTCGAATCAACATTCTTCTGGGAGCAAAGCAGGCGGCTTAACCGCTTTTACTCGATGACCCCATTACACAGAAGTGTTGTTTATACCCCATAAGAGAAACACAGATTAACAGTTAAATATAAAAATAATTTTTCACGTGGAATGGCTATCGTCGCTTCAGAGATCACAGATTGTGAGAATTGTATTGATTTTTTTGCCCTGGCCATGCGAGGCGCGGGGAAATGAACAGGCTGATAGGCTAGAAGGGAATGCACCACTTGGTGGTCTATTGCCTATGGACAGGGGGAGGTGGTCGTGCGCTTCTGGTACAAGGTAGAGAAGGTGGGGGAACAGATTGAGAACCCGTATGTGGGAAGAATGAGATTTGGGGGGGGGGGGAATCGGGGGGGGGGGGGGGGGGGAATCGGCAGGGGCTCTGGAAGAATCTCAAAACTGAGAGGGAAGACCATGAGAACTTTCAGTCAGATAGCGGTGTAAACGATTGGTAGTATGACTCTTCGCTGGCTGTTGAACGAGGGGACGGAGCACGTATGGGAATGTCCTGAGTTCAGTTATGGCGGTTCTTAACTCAACTCAACTCAACTCACATAAAAACATTTACCACGCATCTATTTGATGTTATGTAGATGTAGTTTTCAAAATATCAAATTTTCCCAATTTTCTCTTCCTGTTTGCCCCAGTGCAGAACGATTCATTGTGGAAATCTCCGGTTTATAGCAATGTAAGAATGCGACACAATCAGTTACAACCATTGGGAGCATGATCACAGAAGATAACAGAATGGACATCATCATCCAGTGCCTTGCCGGCTGGCGTGGGCTATCATGCCTTTCCACAAATTACGATCCCCAAATGTCATGGATCAGTTCGTGTGTTGACTCCCTTCTGTGCCATGACACAAAAACTATCATTTAAAAACTGTCATTTAATGCCAATATAGTACATTGCGGTGTATGGCGACGGGGGGGGGGGGGGGGTGGTCTTGAGCCTGAGGAATTAAGGCTGCCTGGCTAGTGCAGTCGCCGCGAACTGTGTAGGTTTGAGTTTTTCTTTTTGCCCCAGTCAGAAAACAACTCCACACCTTACCGAGGATTCGAACCCTGGTCTCCCAAAGGAGAATCCGGCATTCTAGCCACTCGACCAGCTGCTCATCACTGACACAACACAGTTTGCTGTCATGACACAAGACTGTCAATAATCATTTCACACTGTCTTCCTCTATCTCTCTTTCCGCAAATCTTTCGGGTTGTCAAAACATGTTCTAGTTTTTGTCTTCTCATAACGTGGCTAAAAAAGATGACTGCCTCTTTCTGGTATTTGTGATAAGTTGTCTTTGTGACTCAGCTTCCCTTAAAACATCCTGATTGCTTTGTTTCGCTGTCCAACTAATTTTCAGCATTATTCTATAAAACCACATCGCCAAAGCTTCCAGGGATTTTTTTTATCCTGTGTGCTAATTGTCCAGGACTCGCAGCCGTAGGTTAAAACTGGTTCTATGTAACATGCAAGAACACTTTTCCTGACTTTCAAAGACAATGACTTATTGCACAAAACGTTCTTCATTTAATAGAATGCAGTTTTTGCTTGTCCTATTCTGCTCTTGATCTCTGTGACGCATTTTCCATCTCATATTATTCATGTGTTTAGATATCTGAATTTCTGTAATTGCGCCAAAATAACGTTCGGTACTTTAATTGCACATTTATGCACAATATGTTTCTTTGATATCACCATAACATTTGTCTTTCTATTATTCAAACTAAGGCCCATTCTTTCACTTTCTACAACTACTGTATCTATTATTTCCTGTTCTGACTTGTTGCTATCAAGACAGTGTCGTCATTAGATTCTATTTCACCATTACCCCTACCCTGTTCAACCTCAAGGAGAAGTTATAGTAGGGTTCATCACAGACTCAGGATGATAGTCCTGTGACTAGACAGCCACCAAAAGCAGCTGCCCATGGTTTTACCCTCCTAGTGCCATCAATCAGAAGGTGATTGTTGTCCACATGGGGTAATGGACGGGGATTTCGTCAGCATAAAGTAAGTTATTTATATTATGTCCACCAACCAGGATCCCTAGCATATTTTCTGCAGATCTCATTATATATTTATTCACTGCACTATTAGAACATATCAGGAGATAATACACAACCTTGTCTGACGCCCTTCTTTATACACTTAAATGTTCCTACATGGGTGTTGATTCTCAAGGTTGCTGTTTGCTGCCAATATAGTAGTAGTAGTAGTAGTAGTAGGCCTCTTTCAGTCCTGAAGGACTATAGAGTTGTGCCGCTTGGGAGGTACCTGGCAGCACTGATGGTGACTGTATAGTCCAATGCGAAAGTGACAATCCCTGTCACAGTTTCCGCATCTGTAAGACGAGGCAAGTTCCACAGTAAGTGACTGCGTTTTAAGCCTGTGCCGCCTATCTTGTTGATTCTCAAGGTTGCTGTTTGCTGCCAATATAGTAGTAGTAGTAGTAGTAGGCCTCTTTCAGTCCTGAAGGACTATAGAGTTGTGCCGCTTGGGAGGTGCCTGGCAGCACCGCTGGTGACTGTATAGTCCAATGCGAGAGTGACAATCCCTGTCACAGTTTCCGCATCTGTAAGACGAGGCAAGTCCAGCAGTAAGTGACTGCGTTTTAAGCCTGTGCCGCCTATCCTCAGTTTGTTGGATCAGATTGCGCTCAAAGAGCACCAGTCCGTTTCGTACATCTCTTCTCCAGGAGCATCTGTCTGTTGCAACTCTTTCCCACGTGTCTGGATCTATTCCAAGGGTTTTCATATCTTGTTTACACACATCTCTATATCGCATTTGGGGTCTTCCGGTTGACCTCTTTCCTGTGGCTAGTTCTCCGTATAGGAGATCTTTGGGAATACGTTCATCCTCCATTCGAGATACGTGGCCCAGCCACCGGAGGCGTCTCTGCTTGAGGAGGGTGTGCACTGTGGTAATATCTGCTCTTTCAAGCACCTGTTTGTTTGTTATGTGGTCTTTCCATGTTATGCCCAGGATACGTCTCAGACATCTCATATGGAAGGCATTCAACTTCCTTTCCTGTCTTGAGTACAGGCTCCAGGATTCAGACCCATAGATTAGTGTGCTAACAACACAAGCTTTATATACTTGAGCTTTTGTACGCTCTGTTAGTCTATTATTCTCCCAAACTCTTTTAGCTAGCCTAGAAAATGTTGTGGCAGCCTTTCCAATGCGTCTGTCGATTTCTGTCTCTAATGAAAGATATTGTCGACCCCAAATACACAAACTCGTGGACGACCTTCAATTCGTAATTAAAAATTTTGATTGACGGAGGCGCACCAGCATCTTGTTCCATCACCTGTGTTTTATTTAGGCTAATGGTGAGCCCAAAGTCTTTGCAGGCGGCTTCAAAACGATCTATGAGCCGTTGGAGATCTTCTGCTGTATGAGTAGTCAGTGCTGCATCATCTTATTTTGGTCTTTGCCTTGAGTCTTGATGGGTTAAAAAGTTTGCCATCAGATCTTGTGTGGAGGTATATGCCTTCAGTGGCAGTCCCAAATGCCTGCCTTAAGAGAACGGCGAAGAAGATACCAAAGAGTGTAGGGGCAAGCACGCAGCTCTGCTTTACTCCGCTGCTGATGATGAATGACTGGGATGTTGAGCCGTCAAATAAAATGGTCTCCTGCATGTTTTCGTGAAATGATTTCACGAGACTAAGAAGGGTGGGTGGACATCCAACCTTTTCAAGGACCTTAAAAAGGCCGCTTCTGCTCAAAAGGTCAAATGCCTTTGTGAGACTGCCAATATATATTCTTTATTATTTGCAGATCTTTGCAGTCGATGCTCAGTTGCTCTAGTAATTGTAATATTTCTTTATGCTTCACATTGTCAAATGATCTTGTTTAGTCTATGGAGCATACTACAGATCTGTTTTTACATTTATTGCTCTTTCTAATAGTGCCCTGAGAATGAATATATGAATATATGAATATATGTTTGTGCCCTTTTCCTCCACAAATCGACATTATTCATCACTAATTTCTGGTTTAATCTTGTGTCTTATTCTCTGCATAATTATTCTGTGAAACAGCTTTGTCATGTGACTTATAAGACTTATTGTGCGATGCTCTTCGCCTGATTTCTTTGGCAGGGCTATAAAAATCGTTCCATACAGGCGTGCAGGGTATAATCAAGTTTGATGGTGCAACTTCAGAAGAGTTTGAAGTCAAGAGTGGAGTTACCAAGGTTGTGTACTAGCTCCCACCCTTTTTGGAATACACTTCTTACTTCTACTGATATATGCCGTTCGTGATCAGGTTGGTGGTATAGAATTCACTAAGAAATATAAGAAATGAAATAAAGACAAAGGAGAAAATTTTATATATATATATATATATATATTGAGAGAGAGAGAGAGGCTAGCCGATCCTAACACTTCTGGTTGCTGGGCCAGGCGCAGTCCACACCTTGCAGATACATATATCTAACAGCTAGCAAGAGGATCCCCACCTCCACGTGGTGCAGACTGGGAAACCATGACCGCGAGGTCATGGGCTAACGGGGATATGGCTCGCCATAGGAGATGGACTCCCTATGGTCAGATTTTTGTCCTAAACCTGCGACTGGCCTAGCAAGCCGGCAGGGGTTCTTCATACTACTCGTAGAAAAACTAAGAGGTATAAACGGACTGACCCTAATGGTTATAGACCCGGCAATGTTAATGGACTACGAGATAAATCAGCGATGCAAAAATAGGCACAATGAACGTCTGCGGATTTAATAGCACAGAAGAAGAACTTATAGAAACAATGAAAGAGAGGACAATTGGACTGATGGGAAAAGCGGACACCAGAATAAAGGAGGAAGGATGCAATGAGATTCACCACAGTTACACGTTTGTCTATTATGGCGTAGAACAGCAGGAAACGGCAAGACAAGGTGTGGAAATAGTCATTGAACCACGGCTAGCAAGAGGAATACTCGAAATAAAATATATATCAGAAAGAATCATAACAGTGAGATTAAAAGAACAAACATTTACAACATATGTACAAATATACGCACCACGTAATACAAACAATAATGAGCAAGAATGCGAGGACTTCTACGAAGACATCCATGATGTGCTAAATAAAATAGACAAGCAGGACAAAATCATAGTTATGGGAGACTTCAATGCAAGACTAGGACACAACAGAGCGGGCATAGAAAAAAATCTTGGAGCATTTGGAGACCAAAATAATGAAAGAAATGATAACGGAATTAGACTGATAGAGCTATGCAGCCAATACGACCTCTATATAACAAATACTTTCTATAAACACAAAGACTCAGAAATATACACCTGGTATAAATGGAACGATCTAGATACTAAAAGCCAAATTGATTTTATATTAACAGGAAATAACAGAAAGAGAAAAATATTAGATGCAAGGGCAGTGCCTAACTTAGGCATAAACACAGACCACAAAGCAGTCATTGCCACAGTAAGCAGAAGAATCATCAGCAGAAGAAAACAAAGATCAAGAAAATACATTTCATGCGAATCAGTTAACTTTAAAAATCTCAAAGACGAGGCAGTGAGGGAAAAATTATGAAAAAGAGCTAACTGAAATCTTTGTAAAATTACCTATAGAAAGAAAGACAGTGGAAGAAGACTGGGTGATGTTCAAATCAAGCATTTTAAATACTGCAAAGATAACATGTGGAACCAAGAAAAAAAAAAGCAAAACACGAATAAAGAAAATAACAAGTTGGTGGAACGCAGAAGTAAAGAAAGCTGTAAAAGACAAAAAGGAAAAATATAAAAAGTGATCGAAGAGCAAACAGGAATGCGATTACATAGAATATAGAATAGCGAGAAGACATGTGAATCGAATAGTAAAAAAAAAGAGAAAAACTAAAAGACTGGGAGGAGTATGGAGAAACTCTAAATAAAAACTTCAAGGAGGCAACTAGAAACTTCTATAAAAAGATAATTGGAATGAGAACCAGAGGAGAACCCTTTTGACCCAACTGAAATAATTAACAGCGAAAATGGAGAACCAGTAAGTGAGCAAAAACAAATCCTAATAAGATGGAAACAGTACTTCGAAAAACTTCTCAACATCCTATCATATGTCACTGGAATTCAAGAAACCGACACAGATGCCACCGAAGAACTAGAACCAGACATACTGAAAGAAGAAATTATAGAAGCCATCAGATTAACCCCATTGAACAAATCACTAGGACATGATGAAATACCAAATGAACTAATTAAAGCAGCAAGAGAAGTAGGAGCAGCATGGCTACATAGACTATTCAACCATGTTTGGGTAGAACAACAGACACCACGAGACTGGGAAAACGCCATAATTATCCCAATTTGGAAAAACAAAGGCAGCAAAAGAGACTGCACACAATACAGAGGCATTTCACTGTTGAGTCATACTGGGAAAATATATTGCAAAATTCTTGAAAAAAGACTACGAACTATTATAGAACCACAGCTATGCGAAACACAACTTGGATTTAGGAAAAGAAACAAACAAAGGATGCACAGATGCCATTTTTGCTCTTAGACAACTTATAGAAAAATCAATCGAATTCAATTAAACACTCTACTTAGCCTTTGTCGACCAAGAAAAAGCATTTGATAGAGTAGATAGAAACAAGCTGTGGAAAATCCTTAAACAATATGGAGTGAGTACACATCTAACAAACCTATGTAGAAGCTTTTACAACAACAGTGAATACATAGTGAGAGCAACTGGAGGACACTCAGAACCCTTAACCATAAGATCCGGAGTACGACAAGGTTGTGTCCTGTCCCGTCTATTGTTTATAACATACTAGCTGACCCGGCCCGGCTTCGCCCAGTCCCTGGCGGGGATCTGTCTGTCTGTCTGTCTGTCTGTCTGTCTAACTTAAGAATGTCATTCCACACACCATCCATTATTTTTAATAAAAACTGTATTTAATCACCTACATAACTGTAGATAACTTCTTTAAAAATAAAAAAAGATGAGTTAGAAAATTTTCACTATTTAAATAGATGCATTATTTTTATGGAAACTTTACAAATGCCTTAAAGATTATATCATTATTTATTATAACTCATATGCCTGTAAATAACTGTAGACAAAGAGTTTATAAATCTTAGAAAACAATGTAACAATCTAAATATAAAATATATAGCAATGCTATTAAATGTTATGCCCCTTGAAATAACTTTTCTTAAGTTAAGTCCTCTCGCTATATATAAATGATAATGTAAATTTAAATATTAAATTTTAGTAAGTAAATAGCTGATTGTACACTAACAAACTATGACAGTTGGCTGCACGGGAATGAAAAGAATACATGTAGAAAATTTCATCTCAATCGGATGGACCGTTTTCGAACGCATCAAATACATCCCTACACACATACATACATCGTCTTTTATATATATATATATATATATATATATATATATATATATATATATATATATATATATATATATATATATATATATATATATATATATATATATATATAGGTATAGACAACATATGTAAAGAAATCCACCAAACGGAAACCGCGAGAACACCGCACGACGAGAACACAGAACAAGAACCATCTGTAAATCTAATCATTAGAGAACTCCTGTTTGCTGACGACCAAGCACTATTAGCAAAATCAGAAGCTGAATTACAAGACCACATGAATAATCTAAACGAAATGTGCAGGGAACATGACATGAAAATTAGCACAAGTAAACCAGAGGTATTGACTATAGCTGAAGAAGATAAAACAACAACGATTTACCTAAATGAATATCCCTTAAAACCAGTAAAGAGCTTCAAGTACCTAGGAAGTATAATATCATTAAATGGCAAATTAGAAGACGAGATCGAAAATAGCTTCAATAAGGCAAACCAACTCATTTGACAAATGGCACCAATACTAAAGAACAAACATGTATCAATAACTACGAAGAAAGCACTTTACAACACAATCTTCCTACCAACTCTATGTTACCAATGACAAACCTGGACAATGACAGAAAAAGAGAAAAGAAAAATCACAACAACAGAAATGAGATTCTTGAGAAGAATACTCAATGTATCAAGAAGAGATAAGATCAGAAATGAAGAAATCGGGACTAAAGTGGGGATTACAGCTGCTCTAGATGTTATTAGGAAGCAGCAAGTCAAATGGTTTGCCCATGCAAGTAGGTTATAAACTAACAGTATACCACAAATAGCAATGATGTACAGACCAGAGGGAAGCAAAGGAAGAGGCCGACCACGTAAACGATGGACGCAGGGAATAACAGAGTCTATGGGAATATCGATACATAACGCCCATAAGCGGGCACTCTCCCACTGTTTATACTTCACTTCGACACCACAAGGTACAAGAGGAACATGATGAGATGAGATTTTATATATATATATATATATATATATATATATATATATATATATATATATATATATATATATATATTATATATATATATATATATATATACTAGCTGACCCGGCCCGGCTTCGCCCAGTCCTTGGTGGGGAGCATCTCATTTAATTCATATAAGTAGTCATATAAGTTCCCGTTCCCGTTACCGACTGTCTGTCTGTCTGTCTGTCTGTCTGTCTGTCTGTCTGTCTGTCTGTCTGTCTGTCTGTCTGTCTGTCTGTCTGTCTGTCTGACCCGGCCCGGCATTGCCCAGCTCCTGGTGTGGAGCATCTCATTTAATTCATATAAGTAGTCATATCAGCTCACGTTCCCGTTCCCGACTATCTGTCTGTCTGTCTGTCTGTCTGTCTGTCTGTCTGTCTGTCTGTCAGTCTGTCTATCTGTCTGATCCGGCCCGGCTTCGCCCAGCCCCTGATGGGGAGCATCTCATTTAATTCATATGAGTAGTCATATAAGTTCCCGTTCCCGACTGTCTGTCTGTCTGTCTGTCTGTCTGTCTATCTGTCTGTCTGTCTGTCTGTCTGTCTGTCTGTCTGTCTGTCTGTCTGTCTGTCTGTCTAATCATTTATTGGTTGCAGTTAGAACAACCTTAGATAAACGAAGACCAACTTGGTAATATATTAACTTGGGTAAATGGAGCAGCGGCAGCAGCAGCAGAAGAAGAAGAAAAAGGAGGAGTAGGAGCTGGGAGGAGGAAGAGGGAGGAGGAGGAGGAGGAGGAGAAAGAGAGAAGAGGAGGATGGAGGAGGGAGAGGGAGGAGGGGGAGGAGAAGAGGAAGAGGGTAGGAGGTGGAGGAGGGGAGAGGAGGAGGAGGAGGAGGAATATAACGCATATGCCTGTAGATTTAATAATGGCTGAGGTTGTTCCATGTCTTCTTAGAGTTGGCGACAGTGTAAAGAAATATAAAATCTTCAAACTTTCATACTAAAAAAATATGACAGTGGGCTGCGCTGGAATGAAAGGAAGACATGTAAAAAATTTCATCTCAATGGGATGGGCCGTTCGCGAGCGCATTAGGGACATATAGACAGACAGACAGACGGACGGAGATCGTCTTTTATATATAAGATATACCCATCCATGTTGGGTTTTCCTCTTGTCCGCTTACTCGTTAGGCCTCCCTCCATATACATCTTTTCCAGACTCTACACGCCCAAAGTATTTCATTTCCCTCACTTTCGTTTGTCTTAATAACCACATTTCTTTGACAATGAATCCCTGTTGAACGGTTCAGTGTGTTCTCTATTTCGCCCATGCAGGAGGAGGAGAGGGAGGAGGAGGGAGGAGGAGGAGGAGAGAGTAGGAGGAGGGAGGAGGCGGAGGGAGAAGGAAGAGGGAGGAGGAAGAGGGAGAAGGAGGAGGGAGAAGGAGGAGAAGGAGGGGGAGGAGGAGGGAAGAGGAGGAGGGGAGGAGGAGGAGGGAGGAGGAGGAATGTGAAGGGAGGAGGAGGGAGGAGGTAGAGGGAGGAGGAGGAGGGAGGCGGAGAAGGAGGAGGGAGGAGGAGGAAGAGGGAGGAGGAGGAATGTGAAGGGAGGAGGGGGGAGGAGGTAGAGGGAGGAGGAGGGAGGAGGAGGGATTAGGAGGAGGAGGGAGGAGTAGGGTGGAGGAGGAGGCGAGGAGGAGGGAGGAGGAAGAGGGAGGAGGAGGGAGAAGGAGGGAGGAGGAGAACGCAGGAGGAGAAGGGAGCAGGAGGAGGATAGGGAGGAGGAGGGAGAGGGAGGAGGAGGGAGGAGGAGGAGAGAGTAGGAGGAGGGAGGAGGCGGAGGGAGAAGGAAGAGGGAGGAGGCGGAGGGAGAAGGAGGAGGGAGAAGGAGGAGAAGGAAGAGGGAGGAGGAAGAGGGAGAAGGAGGAGGGAGAAGGAGGAGAAGGAGGGGGAGGAGGAGGAGGGAAGAGGAGGAGGGGAGGAGGAGGAGGGAGGAGGAGGAATGTGAAGGGAGGAGGAGGGAGGAGGTAGAGGGAAGAGGAGGAGGAGGGAGGCGGAGAGAGGAGGAGGGAGGAGGAGGAAGAGGGAGGAGGAGGAATGTGAAGGGAGGAGGGGGAAGGAGGTAGAGGGAGGAGGAGGGAGGAGGAGGAGGTAGAGGGAGGAGGAGGGAGGAGGAGGGAGGAGGAGAAGGGAGGAGGCGGAGAGGGAGGAGGAGGAAGGAGGAGGGGGAGGAGGGAGGAGGAGGGAGGAAGAAGGAGGAGGAGGGAGGAGGAGTGATGAGGAGGAGGGAGGAGGAGGAGGGAGGAGGAGGGAGGAGGAGGAGGAAGAGGGAGGAGGAGGAATGTGAAGGGAGGAGGAGGGAGGAGGTAGAATGAGGAGGAGGAGGGAGGAGGAGGAGTGAGGAGGAGGAGAGGGAGGAGGAGGAAGGAGGAGGGGAGGAGGGAGGAGGAGGAGGGAGGAAGAAGGAGGAGGAGGGATGAGGAGGAGGAGGGAGGAGGAGGAAGAGGGAGGAGGAGGAATGTGAAGGGAGGAGGAGGTAGAGGGAGGAGGAGGAGGGAGGAGGAGAAGGGAGGAGGAGGGATGAGGAGGAGGGAGGAGGAGGGATGAGGAGGAGGGAGGGGGAGGAATGTGAAGGGAGGAGGAGGGAGGAGGTAGAGGGAGGAGGAGGGAGGAGGAGGAGTGAGGAGGAGGAGAGGGAGGAGGAGGAAGGAGGAGGGAGGAGGAGGAGGGAGAAGAAGGAAGGAGGAGGAGGAAGGAGGGAGAGGAAGGAGGGAGAATGAGGAGGGGAGGAAGGAAAGAGAGGTGGAAGGGGAGGAGGAGGGAGGAGGAAAGAGGTAGGGGGAGGAGGAGGTAGAGGGAGGAGGAGGAGGAAGGAAAGGGAGGAGGAAGAGGAGGAGAAGGGAGGAGGAGGGTGGAGGGAGGAGGAGGAGGGAGGAGGTAGGAGGAGGAAGAGGGAAGAGGGAGAAGAAGGGAGAAGGAGGAGGGAGGATGATGAGGGAGAAGGAGGCAGGAGGAGGAGGAGGGAGGCAGGAGGAGGAGGGATGAGGAGGGAGAGGAGGAGGAGGGAAGATGAGGGAGGAGGGGGGAGGAGGCGGAGGGAGTTGGAGGGAGGAGGATGGAGGAGAAGGGGAGAGGAAGAGGGAGAAGGAAGAGGGAGAAGGAGGAGGTAGGAGGGAGAGGGATGAGAGGGAGGAGGAAGAGGAGAAGGGTGGAGGGAGGAGGTAGAGGGAGGAGAAGAGAGGGGGAGAGAGTTCGCCATTCCGAATTCATACTCGTCTAGTTCTTCCCTTCTACACGACTGTAGATAACTTCCTTACACATAAAAGATGAATTGTTATTGATATTGCCGTGGCATGGAGGAATATCAGCAGCAGAGTTGATTAAAAAAAACAAAGACTGAGATCTACAGAGAGCCATGAACGCCTACGCCAGCCGGCACGGCACTTGATGATGATGATTGCCGTGTGACGATTCTGTGTAGTCACGTCATTTTCTTCCCTTTCCCTAGCGTTTTGGTTCGGGGATTCTTTCATCATCATCATCATATATTTACGTACGTATTTTGGGAGGGGGAGGAGGGAGGAGGAGGAAGAAGAAAAAAAACTATGACAGTTGACAGCTCTGGAATGAAAGGAAGGCGTGTAGAAAATTTCATCTCAATCGGATGGGCCGTTCGCGAACAAATAAAGGACATACATATTTACATACATACATATATACATACACACATATTTACATACATACACTTTGTTTTATAAATATAGATATGAAACAGAGGTAAAAACAGGAGCAAGAACCACTTACTTCTGCTACGGTGATGTGAGGAGAAGAGCGCAACCCTGACTGCGTAGGGCCGAAGAAGAAAATGAATAAAGAGAAAGCACCTCTCACCGTCCTCGGTTAACACGAATAGAAAAGAATTAAGGTTTAAGAAGATCCAGGGTGGGCCGACAGGGAATTGGAACAATATTCTCCAATCCCAGACAAAGAATTACTCCGAGGGCTGTTCTAACACCAATGACTATAGAGAGTCTATCAACTAAACAACAACGTAAGAATAATGCAAGCATCATTTGTTTATTAAACTTCTGAACTTCACAATAATATACAGACATGTAGCACCAACAAAGAAGTTAGGATACAGCAAAAATCAAACAGCAAAAGCACCAATCCAACAAATAACATTCCTAAGTGTAGCAAAAATTTATAAGTACAGGAAACACTTCTAAACCAGCAAAAACTCTTCAAGTCTACCAAAAACTAATCCACCAAAAACTTCTAGAATACTAAAACTAACCTACCAAAAACTTATAGTCCACTAAAAACCCAGGAAAATCTAAAATCTAAAACTAGAATTCTGGCTTTTCCACTGCAAAACCGTTTAGGGTTTAATTACACACATTTACAATAGGCATTGGCGCCTCGTCACTTGGTATGGTGAACTACGTAAAAAGACCGGTTCTACTTGTGCAGGTGCCTTTTATACTGTTGTCGGAACGCCTCCCAGAGTTCCAGACCAATCAGACAGTCTGCGCCCTCTGGCAGAGTTCCACCATCATCACGAGCCGAGTACATATATCATCATCATCATCATCATCATCATCATCATCATCATCATCATCATCATCATCATCATCATCATCATCATCATCATCATCATCATCATCATCAACATCATCATCATTATCATCATCATCATCATCATTGGCACCTTGCCGTCCTGCCAGACGATAGTTTGTGCTTTAAAAAGGCAAAATAACTTTTACCTATTTCGGTAGCGAATGTGACTGATAAGGCCAATTCGCACTGTAAATGTTCGTTCACAGTGGGTGCATGTGAACACGTGATCATTTCCACCATCATGCACCATCTTACGTCTCACACGCTCGGTGTGTGGCTTATCTGTAATAATTTTCTCCTTTGTCTTTATTCCATTTCTGATCTTTGCCCTCCATGCAACACGTTCAGCGGCGACTTGCTCCCAATGTGCATTATCAATGCCTGTATCAATCATGTCCCGCTTACACACATCTTTGTATCGTAGTAGAGGCCGACCCTGAGATCTCTTACCTATCTGTAATTCACCAAAAAAAGGTGTCCTTTGGTATTCTACCATCACCCATCCTCCTAAGATGTCCTATTCATCTAAGTCTACGAAGACTGAGCATGGAATAAACCGTCACACAACCTGATCTTTCAAATACTTCAGTATTTGTGATTTTGTCTTGCCACTTAATACCAAGAATTCTTCGCAGACACCGCATATGAAAGCTGTTTAAACGTTTCTCTTGGTGTGAGTAAGTTGTCCAGGTTTCACTGCCATAAAGAAGAGTACTAAGGGCACAGGCTTGATAGACAAGGACTTTTGTTTTCTCAGTAAGCTTCCTGTTCTCCCAGACTCTTTTTCTTAACCTGTTCATTGTTGTTGCTGCCTTACCAATCCGGATGTTGATTTCCTGATCTAGGGATAATTTGCCCCCCCCCCCCACACACACACACACAAACACACACACACACACACCCACCCACCCACCTACGCGCACGCGCACGCACACACACACACACACACACACGCACGCACACACACACACACACACACACACACACACACAAGTGCACACAGCAGCATACGTCTCAGACATGAAGCGTACAGAACGTTTATCCTTCCAGTCCTCAGTTAGTATTTGAAGATAGAATACTTCACATTCTAAGTGTTGAATCTGCCATGGGACTAACTTATTATCTCAGTGCATATAACATCACGGGGAGCAGCTCTCGTGTAGTGGTTAGATACTTGCCTGTGGTCGCGTTGGTTATGGATTGAAATTCGGAATTGAGAACGGTTTTTAAATAATTTAAAAAAAAACACACACACAGACACATGAGCAAACGTCTCGCTGGAATGAACACATAAATACACACACATGCGCACACTTGCATGCGCGTACACACATACGTGCACATACACGCATATGTTATCGTGTCCCTCTGTGCCTGGATTCGATCTGTTAACAATTATGATGATGGTGATAAATATGAGGTAGCATGAGCAAACTTCAGAAATACATATGAACACAAGTGGTACATCTGACTTACACACAGCCGCCTTGTTTGTCTTGCATGAGTGTGGTATGCTTGATACTGTAGATGGTGCTGAAAACACAACGCATCTGATCTCTTTGTTTATGTTTGTGGAAGTTTGACATCGAAGTGGGGGGGGGGGGGTGTGATGGTGTTATAGGATTGTGCAAAGATATAGTATGTTTGGAATTATATATGTGCTGACAACAGT
The DNA here is from genome assembly GCA_014155875.1 of Cepaea nemoralis. Lineage (NCBI taxonomy): Eukaryota > Metazoa > Mollusca > Gastropoda > Stylommatophora > Helicidae > Cepaea > Cepaea nemoralis. Next base: position 597,037 of record JACEFZ010022634.1, read on the forward strand.
TCTTCTACCAGAGATAGCCGTTGTTTTGTATCTGTACCGATGTAACATATCTGTTATGTTTATCTCTAGATTCTGCCATGCGTTTTTGTCAATTAGGAAAATTTTATATTTTAATGTTTCTTTCATTCTCGTATAAGTTTTAGTGTTATAAACATTCTTTATTTGCAAATATAACTGACTTCAGATGTTGTTAACACTGCATTACATTTATTTATTGAGCTGGCGGTTTAAAATGTAAAATTTAATTTGATTCATTTGTATAATAAAATCAGATGAACCACGTCAGCTTGACATAGGTGTATGCTGGCTTATAAATTATCCAGATGAGATTGGGAGTGTTCAGCCTTCTGGTAGAGGACAGGATATCCATGGTACGTGGAGACCACATGACCTTGACGGTCACATTGTACTTTTATGTGGTCAAGGTACTCACAGACTCAGACAATGGCTTGCTGGGTTGGAATGCGTAGTGTCGCGCGAAGTTCCTCCCTTAGCACATACATGACACGAGGGTACCTGCCTACGGAGGAGAGGCGTGGATGAAATGCCTGAGCACTATAAGGAAATAAACCGTCCATCCAGAGCTGGGCTGGTCTCTAGTTTTATAATAACCATGGTATCACCGTTGTGATAGCTGTCGCACGCCTACCTGATAAGCATGGCTTACGTAGTAAGCCTTGAACTCAGAGAGTAAGCGGCACTATCCTTTTTGCTATTTTCTTTAACTCAAACTGTAATAATGCGTTTATATAAAATTTTTCTTCCAGTAATATATTATTTATCATGCTCGAATTCTCACCAAGGCTGGTTGTGAAATTAAGAAATAAATAAAGAAAAAAAACCGAAGATGCATAAGCACATTTTCACTCGAATATACATAACACACTCGCACATGAACACACACACACACACAACCACACATTTTTGTTACAATCACTGGTTGACTTCGATCAGTTAACAGTTATGACGTTGACAGATATAAGTTAGCACGACAGAACTTCAGGAATATACACGAACACGAGTGGTAAATCAGCGCAGTGCTTTTATTTCTATATTATACAATATTGTCAGCCAATCAATGTTGTTGGTGCTTCCCAGCTGAGTCTTATGTTAAACCAGACAAGCTGTCGGCATTAACTCATACACAGCTCAGATACTGGTGGTTTCCGATGCTACTTTGTGACCTTGCTACACTTATTACACACCCATTGGCAATCTCATGACAGAGTTCCACCATGTGGTATTAAATGCGAGTGTCTTTCCCTTTCATTGTTAATTAGAAAAGGTCATTTTCCTATAGTGCGGAGACGACACTGCAATTACGTCATTTGTCCAAAGCAATCAGCTTTCGATGGCACTCTTTACACCACGCATCATGAAAACTGTCTCAGAATAATTCACTGATTTAAATACTAATAATGTTGTAATTTCTGTTGTTGTTTTGTTTTCTTCCAATTATTCGACAAATGTCTATAATCTTAATAGCTTGCTAAACGCAAACTGCACATGTTTGTCTATAGATACCAAACACATGCCTGTTCCCTTTCTAAACCTAACGCCCACGTCCTGAACTGTGTGTTGAGATGTAGAACAACAATTTGCCGTGTTTTACTAGTGACCTGGGGTGAATATGCAGCGATGAACTTGTAACATGTTGTCGTTTTAAATAAGTCCTCAGACCTGAATAACCCATGTCCGCCATGCCCCTTTATATTTTATATTACTTAAGCTGTGAATGAACTCTTACCCAATATTATTATGCCTCATAACGTATGCATCTGTCGGTCATAAATGTATAACAGATTACCTAAAAGAGTTTCCCCGAAATGTAGGGCGGCTTTTTAAATATTCCTTCAAGACATCAATTCTGTTTTTTTCACTATCTATCTCTCTCTCCACCTCTTCTCTCTCTCTCTCTCTCTCTCTCTCTCTCTCTCTCTCTCTCTCTCTCTCTCTCTCTCTCTCTCTAACACACACCCTGCCTCTATTTCTGGATCTAACTCGGCCTCTATGTATGTGCATCTGTCTATCTCTCGCCCTCTCTCTCTCCCTCCCTCTATTTCTACCTATGTCTGTCTGGCTGTCCTTATCTTTGTCCCTCTCTGTCTGTCTGTCTGTCTGTCTGTCTGTCTGTCTGTCTGTCTGTCTCGCATCTAATCTAATAGCGAATTCCACGCCTGTGTGCAGAGATTGAGAATTACAGGTCCCCGTGTTTACCTCATGGGTTGGAGTGACTACGCGGGGGGGGGGGGGAAGAGAAGGTCAATAAGTAAGTCACAAATGGCTGTAGAAACATAACTAAATATGATAACACATTGAAACCAATTAATTTTTATACATACATAATTTCCACGAACATTGATGCACTTATCCCATAGTTTTATCAGTCCTCCTAAACCGACTGTATAGAACAGCGTGTTCTGTTTTCTAAACCACGTTTTATCTTCACAATCAACTTTGGCATCATTCGCGAAATTTCTCCGCCAATGTGAGTTTTCAGTGGTCCAAAAATGTGGAAATCGCTAGTGGCTAAGTCGGGGCTGTAAGGTGGATGTTCTAGAACTTTCCATCTTTGTTGGTTAATTTTCTCCTGAGTTAATCGAGCCGTATGTGGTCTGGCATTGTCATGAAGAAGCGACACGCCTATAGTCAGCAGTCCTGGGCGTTTTCTTCGAATTGCATCATCAAACATCGATAGAACTTCACATTACGATTCAGAATTCACATTGTCACCTTTCTTCTTGAAATTGGTTAAAAGCACTCCTTGACAATCCCAGAACACTGTCAGCATAACCTTCCCTGCTGATGGCGTAACCTTGAATTGTTGGACACAAGGTGAAAGGTGGTTCCATTGCATTGAAGCACGCTTTGATTCGGGCTGGTAGTCAGCATAAACAGGAATCATTTCCTTATGAATGTCCTTCGCAGGCAGTCCTTTTGCAAAAAAAAAAACCCCAAAAAAAACGCACAACAGCACGTTGCCTTTGGTTGTACACTCCGTAAGTACAGTCGCCATTTTGTTTATGCGCTGCGCATGCGCTTGCGACACCTAGCGCCACCTGACGAACGGGAATATAAAGTTCGATGTTGCTGTCACCTAATGACACCTGTAGAAAATATCTGCATGCTCTGTTTACGAAACCACGTTATCACTTCACGTTCAACTTCGGCATCATTCGCGAAACGTCTCTCGCCAAGGTGGGATTTCAGTGGACTTAGCCCCTAACGATTTCCCGCAAAGCGGTGCATAGATGGTGTCATCGTCTTGCTCATGTCTAGGTATCTGAGCTCGGGTTCACACAGGCAACAATAACTCCGTTAAATATAATATCTAACATTTATTGTATTTCACTATACAGTGCATTGGCGCTGAGTTGCATATCACAGAGATTTAACATCATCACACATAGTTATCACAAACATCCTAGCAAACTATCTAGCATAAGTCTATGAACCCCAAATACACATGGGTTTAATCTATTAATCCATTGAGTCCCTCTAAGGCAGGCCCTGTTGCCTCTCTGATGGTCCGTCTGTCCTCTGACGGTCCACACGTGTCCCAATCCAACACGGGTGGTAACTCTGTCCGAGTTCCTCGTGGACCCCGCAATAGGCGGGCCACATCAGTGTCCACGGGACAGTGGACTCAATGACCAGTCCTTCGAGAAGGCTCTAGATTACTCTGGCCTTCGAGTGACTGACTTCTTTCCCTTGGGCGGGAGTTGTAGCCCTTTGACTCATGTCTATAAATGTGAGTCTGTGACAGGATTCCCCCCTCTCCCCCGATCTGATGGGTTGTTATAAGGTAATTAGATCTGCTCTAATTCTGTCACAGAATCATATAAAGTCGGTGTTTGTAGTTTGGTGGACAGTAACCTGGTAACCTACATACTGGCATCACAACTCATGTATTCTCCCATACACCACTTCTCTGATTTGGTGAAGAGATCACTCTCTCTCCTGTGTCCTTAAAAATGCTTATCTGACCGAAGTTACGTGACGTTTACTAGTTGTGTTTACAACCCGTCCTTCTCATAGTACCCCACTGATACCAAGACAATTAACCTCTGTATTAAAGAGGATTAACAAGACCGAAGTCCTGGCTAATTAAGTACACCTTCAAATCTTGATCTGTGTGTGCATTTCAATACATTTTTACTCTCGTATGTTGTATAATGCTAAATATGTAGTTACGTTGTTATTTTATCCCCTCAGACTACATGTGTCCCTGTTAGCTTGTTAGTGTGTTGACTAATAAGTTGCTGCTTCTAATAAAGTGACTGTATTTTAAATTGATAGTGTTCAGTTTTAAGGTTTGTGTAAAGTGTGTGCTGAATGTGTGGCTTATTTCCAAGCGTCACGAGTTGGGATAACCTTAATCATGAATTACTCCAATGTGTGCAATACATGATCAGGCATTCCAAGCAGTGGTGCTTAGATGTAGTATCCTAACTCCTAAACTAAGAATATTAACCTAACTAATAAACATGTATCAACAATTTAGACAAGTAATACAATTTACATGAAAGACGCAGACAAATTAAAATAAATACGTTTTGCGTACAATTTGTCCGCTCAGTATATCGTTCTCTCATTTAATCCATCCACTCTGTCATTCACTCATCTTTCATTCCAAATAGTATTTGGTTAAAATATATAATTAAAGTTGAGGTAAGTGTTATTGCCCTTAGAAAAAATGGAATAGGCGATCTTTTCCCTTTAAGAAAATACGTACTTTTTGTACGATGACTCAAAAATGGGTTATAATTTACACAGAGACAATTGCATAGGAAGGTTATTTATCCTATTAATGGAACTACCTGTAATATTATGGTAGAATATGTACAAATTACAGGTTAACACATTTTATATACAAAATTCAATGCAAATATAATACATATTTAATATTAAATTAATTAATTAATTAAGTAGCTAAATCCAACGATGATGTGCGCGTTGTCCTCCTGTTGTTAGCGTGTCGTGTGCCATGAATGTTACAAGTTAGTATGGCTGTATCTTGAGTGTTGTAGTCGACGTAGTTCTGTTTCGGCTGTTTGCAAAGTCTCGTAGCAACAGCAAGTATGGAATGTTCTCAATGTTGCGTATAAAGTGTTCTTACAATTTTCAGAGTGAGTTCACAGGTTGAAATCATTACACTGTTAATGTCTCTCGCTCGGATCGTTCTAGAGCTTGGGCAATTGATAGTATAGCTCTTCACGTATAGTTCATAAAGTATGACTCTTAAAGTTTCATGTTCGTGGGTGTCATAAGTAACTTATTTACTGAGGTGTTATTACTATTCACTGGGAGTTCTCTAGCAGGTGTAGAGTTACACTGTTATATGCCACAGACTAAAAATATCACAGTTTCTAGTATGGCGAATGGTCGATGTGCTAAATGTTATTCTACTGGCGCATTCGTTTGCCGTGATAATAGGTCAGCAATAATGTTGTCAGTGCCTCTGATATGGCGGATTTCGAAGTCGAAATCTTGAAGAAGAAGACACCATCTTTGTAAACGATGGTTTTTCGGGGCACCTTGCTTAAGGACCAACAATGGCGAATTGTCAGTGAGTACAACAAAGTGGCTACCTAAGAGGAACTTAGATAATCTTAACACACAAAATAATAGACTTAATGCCTCCAATTCCACCGTAGAATACCGGGTCTCTGCCTTCTTTAGCTTCCGGCTTACGTAGAGAATTGGGTGTCTCACTCCATCCACTTCTTGCATTAAACATCCTCCTATTGCGATAGCACTCGAATCTGTGGTCAAAATAAAGGGTAAATTTATGTTGGGTAATCGTAAGACTGGTGGATTAGAAAAAATACGTTTCAATCTGCTTATTGCATCCTCTAAGCGAGTACTTTTACAAATTTTTGATGGATGATCTTTAGTTAACATATCAGAAAAGACTGAAGTAAGTTCTGCCCAATTTGGTATAAATTTAGAATAATAGTTAATAAGACCTAGTAAACTTCTAATTTGTTTCTTTGTGGTAGGCACTTCTAGATTGAGAATCTTCGACACAATTTTATCATCTGTCAACAAGTTTGCCTTCAGAAATTCTATGACCAAGGAAGTCTATTTGTTTATAGCCTATTTCAACCTTGGAAGGTTTGATAGTAAGTCCAAAAAGAAAGATTTGGTTGAAGACTTGTTTGAGTGTAAGTAAGTGAGAAGTCATATTAGAAGAATGGATGCATATATCATCAATATAAGCTTGGACATCTTTAATTCCGTGCAATAGCAATCTAGTTAATCTAACAAATGTGGCGGGCGCGTTCTTGAGACCAAATGGAAGATATAGCCATTCGTACAAACCGAGGGGTGTTGCGAATGCTGTTATATGTCTAGAAGCAGGGTGTAGTGGCACTTGCCAATAACCTTTCGCTAAATCAGTCTTAGAAAATAAGGATGATTGAGACATATTTAAAATGAGATCTTCACAACTGTTCATTGGCTCTGCATCCGTTGTGGTTCTTGTATTTAATACTCTATAGTCGATGCACAAACGGATTGTCTGGTCTTTCTTTTTCACCAGGACAATCGGTGAAGAATATTGAGACATAGATTTTTGAATTATTCTATTTTTCTCTAAATCCAAAATTTCTTTGTCTAAATTTGCTCTGTAATGGAGAGGAATAGAATATGGTCTACATTTGACCGGTGTCAGATCTGTCAGCACAATTGAATGTGTTATTTTGTCAGTGCGTCCAGGTTTGTTAGAAAAGATAGATTTATACTCGTCAAGGAGAGTCAAAATGTCTTGTCGCTGTTGTTGTGTCAAAGTGTCAGAGATTTGTATGTCATTTATACTACCGTCGTCAGTCATAATCGGTACTGGGATTTCAGTATTGTCTACGTCTGTCTGATTTATCACAGATGCTACTGTTTGTAAATTGTCCTCAATGTCATTGTCGTCGTCGTCGAGATTAATCGTTGTCAATATGTCGTCAAATTGGTCGTCGTTGTCGATATCACATATTGTCGGTAATGTCCATATGTCTTCGTCGTCTTTGTCGTCGTAAGAGTGCGTCGTTAACGATGCTTCATTTGTCGAGGTGTCATTCAGTTGGGTAATTGTCGTTTCGTTTTTGTCATCAGTTCGCTGCGTCTGCTCACTCGTGTCCGTGTCCTGTCTAGCATAGTATGGTTTCAACATATTTACATGGAATATTTTCAACTTTCCATTCAAAGAAATTTCGTAATCAACTTCCGAAATTCTTCTAATAATTTTAAAAGGTCCCTGCCAAGAGGTTGATAGTAAATCTCTCTTGTCAGGTAGCAGTAGTAAAATATCCTGACCTGGATTTAATACAATTGTTTTTGCACCTCTGTTGGCGTACTGCCTGTACCTAAAACCTTTCTCCTGTAGTGATGTTCTGGCCAGTATACAGGAACGTATGATTTTGTCTCTGGTGTCAGTGACTAAATCATAGGTAGAAATGGGTAGTTGGATATTTACAGGTTGTGATATGATATCTTTGTAAATAGTGAGAGGTCCTCTTGGGTTCGCTCCATACATCAATTCGAAGGGAGAGAACCCTGTGCTTGATTGCGGGACTTCTCTATATGCGAACAGCACCGTTGGGAGAAGTATATCCCAATCGGCTGGATTTTCAGCTGTCACTTTAGATAGCATATGTTTCAGGTCCCCGTTTAGTTTCTCGCAGATACCATTTGCGGCCGGTCGATAGGGACTGGTGAAACATTGCTTGATGCCTAGTAACTTAGTTACCGATTGAGTGGCATTCGATATGAACTGGGTTCCTCTATCAGAAATTATTTTCTCCGGGAAGCCAAAACGGGAGAAAATATTTAATAATATGTCCGTCACATCCTTAGAGGAGACAGATTTTAATGGAAGCATTTCTGGCCATCTCGTACATACATCAATAAGAGTGAAAATATATCTGTTCCCTTTACTTGAAATGTGATTCAGCGGACCTACTAGGTCAACTGCCACGATTTGGAATGGCCTCGAGGCAGTTGTAGTTGATTGGACTTCTGCCGTAGGGTTTTTCCCCTTTTTCACCAGTTTCTGACATATATCACATGATCTACAAAAGGTTTTTATATCTTGGCAAAATTTTGGCCAATAAAACTGGGTCAGGACCCTAGCCCTAGTTTTTTCGTATCCCATATGACCTCCGAAAGGTGAGTCATGGGCTATCCTTAATACTTTGTCTCGATGTGCTTGTGGTAACACTACTTGCTGTATCGTGGTCTGATTTGTTGTGTATACTCTAGTTAATACATTGTTCTGTAGCCTAAATGTCCACGATGCGTTCTTGGTTAATTTTGGTTTAAGTCCTACTAACTTAAAATATGGTGAAAGTGTAGGATCTGCTTTCTGTTCATCTCCAAAATTCGTGTTGGTAGTGTTTGGTGATAGAATTTCTAGTGACTCCTGCAGTTGGTCGGTGTTGGTTTTATGGGTTGTCTGTCGTGTTATTGCATTTGTGTGTTGTGTGTGTTGTTGCACATCTACAGGCTTGGTACTTGGTAGATCGGTAGCATCCTCAATTCGAGGTTTTAATTTGGTCGTATCACTGACAGATTCGACCGCCCCTGCATTGTACACCTCGGTGAATTCTTTCTGAATTACTTCATTGGTTGTCTCCCTTGGTCTTTTGGCAGATTGAGACAAGCATGAATGGTGTTTCTCTTTAGAATCGCTGTTTGGGTGGTGGATACCGTTTCTATGCTCCCAATCTCTGATTTCCTTTTCAGAGCAAGGTCGTATATTGGGCAGGTTCCCAAGTATAATATCAGCGACAGGATTTTCTAGGACAGCGCACAATACTAGTCCTGATATGAACGGGGTTCGAATTTCGACAAGAGCAAGGGGGTATTTCTCTATAGTGCCTGAGAATGTGCGACAAGTCACGTGTTTGTCTGTATAGTCTTTCTCGTTTATTAATGTTTTCTTAATCCCACAGAGCGTTGCGCCGGAATCCCGAATTAATGTGCACTTTTTGTTATTTACAAACCCTGTTGAGAAAACTAGCTTGCCTGTAGATGACAAGGCAGCGTTGGCTGTTTCATTCGAAATAGGGATAGTGTGGCCACATAGTAATGTTGTGTCAAGTTGGAACTTCGTACAGGTGTTACACTTACTGTCTGTAATGGTGTCAATAATTTGCACAGCATTTCCAAGCTCACTTACATTTTCGTTTTGATTGTCACAATCATTCAGTGATTCAATCTCTTCGTCTGATGACGTTTCCACTAGTGCAGCATTGGCCTGTTTCAATATCTTTCGGCCCTCACAGAAGCGACTATAGTGCCCAAAGCTACTGCAAAAGTAACATTTGACCGCTCTCTGGTAAGCATTGCGCTTATTCTTATGCTTCTCCACGATCATTTTGAGGTGAAGTGCATAGTTCGGCGATTTATCGCACATCGCGTATTGTTCGTGAGTCAAACTACAATATTGGCATTTAACTGGCTTACTGACATTTGAGCGTGGTTTAAACTTACTTTCTGTTGGTTTCGAGTATCTAGTGTTTACTACTGCTGCTGCTGTATCGTTTTGACTTAAGTTTAAATGAAAAATGTCTCTGTTTGCTGTAAAAAATGCATTTCCATTGGACTCGATTTCCTGAATACTTTTACAGTCCATTTGTTTCAAAAACTTAGCAAAAGGTGTAGGGATTGTACTCACTATCTTGTCAATAATAATAAGTTCTTTAAGTTTGTCATGGCTGTTGTTAGTTTTAGCCGAGTTAATCCACTTTGTACACACATCTTGTACTGTAGAGACATAATCTATAAAGGTTTGATTTGGTTGTGGGGATAATTTGGCGAACTGTTGTTGGTAACCTGCAGTATCTAATGAGAAATGTTGGAGAATGCGCTGCTTTAAATAGTCATAATCTTTTCGCATTTCCTGTGGTACTGTCTCTATTACTTTTAAAGGTTCCAGAGCTAAGTTTCTCATTAAAATGAATGCCCAATCTGATTTTATGATCTTATGGTAGGACATTAGACACTCAAAATTTTCCAAGTATGCACTGATGGAATCCCCTGAGCAGAATGCCTTCACGAGGCCTTTATACTTGTTATATTTTTGTTCTTCCTCTTTGCTTCTTAGCTTATTCACAGATATTTCTACGTTGGACTCAATCTCCATCTGTTTTAGTTTTATTTGTGTATCAGCATTCAATTGGGCTAATTTGGCTGCCGCCTCAAGCTCCATTTGTTTTTCTTGAGCCTGCAGTTGCATCTGCATCTTTTTCTCCTCTGCCTCACTTTGTCTCTTCTTTTCTTCTGCATCAATTTGCATTTGCATCTTCTTTTCTTCTGCCTGCATTTGCCTTTGTTTTTCTTCTCGTTCTATCGCTCTTTCTTCACGGGCAATGTTTTCTGCGTGCGTCTTCTGTGCCCATTCTGACAGTTTCTCTTCTTTATAACCTAATTTGATACCTTGCTCAATACATTTATCTAAGGTAGACATCTTGTTTTTTTACTTGTTGGTACTTTTAATGAAGTTAAATCCCTTAGAAAAATGTTGGGGAGTAGAAAATTTAGTTATCTCCCTTAATTATTACATGTGCAAATCCAAATGCAAGGTTATGTTGGTTACAAGGTCATGAATATACAAACAAATCAATGCAAAGCAAAATGATACATGGATGGATGGTGAGAAGTACCGCTTAGGGTTGCAATGGGCATGATATGAAACTTAGCTTTTAATCCCAGAACTTGCGGATGTTGTCTTGTACTCTCGCCACTGTTGGATAGTTTACCTAGGTTACACACCACACAATTCGCGGAACAATCTGCTCGTAGAATGAGAAAACATTAGTAACAGTCAAAAAATGTCACAGTCATGTCAAAAATAGTTTCTATTATTCACATCAATGAGAGACTCACTGCAGAGGGACTCATATTAATACTACTTTTATCGCTAGATAGCTGCAAATAAGTTAAACTTGTACAGTTATCAATTTGTTGTACAGAAATCAATTTGTTATACAGAAATCAATTTGATATCATTAATTTGATGTTTTACTTGGCAATATATAGCCGTGTAAAGTTAAAGCTTATGCCAAAACCGGAGAATAAGCCCCCAAAAAGCCTGTCATCGTCTTGCTCATGTCTAGGCATCTGAGCTCGGGTTCACACAGGCAACAATAACTCCGTTAAATATAATATCTAACATTTATTGCAGTTCACTATACAGTGCATTGGCGCTGAGTTGCATATCACAGAGATTTAACATCATCACACATAGTTATCACAAACATCCTAGCAAACTATCTAGCATAAGTCTATGAACCCCAAATACACATGGGTTTAATCTATTAATCTATTGAGTCCCTCTAAGGCAGGCCCTGTTGCCTCTCTGATGGTCCGTCTGTCCTCTGACGGTCCACACGTGTCCCAATCCGACACGGGTGGTAACTCTGTCCGAGTTCCTCGTGGACCCCGCAATAGGCGGGCCACATCAGTGTCCACGGGACAGTGGACTCAATGACCAGTCCTTCGAGAAGGCTCTAGATTACTCTGGCCTTCGAGTGACTGACTTCTTTCCCTTGGGCGGGAGTTGTAGCCCTTTGACTCATGTCTATAAATGTGAGTCTGTGACAGATGGGTAGAAAAAGTTAGGCGGTCGAGTCAATAAGTAAGTCACACAGTTGTGTTGGATGGCAGGTAAATGAATACAAGGCATACAATTCTATGCAGCCGGTTTGGGAGGACAGATAAAACTATGGGATAAGTGCATCAATGTTGTTGGAAATTATGTTGAGAAATAAAGGGATAATGTAAGTATAAAAATAAACTGGTTTCAAGTTATCACATTTAGTTATTCTTCGACAGCCAATTGAGACTTACTTATTGACTTCCCCTCGTGTGTGTGTGTGTGTGTGTGTGTGTGTGTTTATGGGTGTGTGTGTGGTGTGTGTATGTGTGTGTGTGTGTGTGTGTGTGTGTGATGTATATGGCTGTGTGTGTGGTTTGGTGAGTGTGGGTGTTTGTTTATTGACCATTCGATCAATCAGGAATTTCTGGGTTATATTTCTCAGTAACACATCGGCCTCTTTCACTACCCAAGACCTTTTCTGATAACAGTTGCTTTGAATAGTTCTTTTTGGCACACACAAACAAGAAAAAAACCTGGGCTAGACTACTTGTATACTATACTTTACATTGCATACGACAAGCCAAATAATTTATCTGTACACTTTCAAGGCCGAATGTCTAACTAAAAGGCTGTATGCACTTCTGTTTGAGAAACGTTAACTAAATTGTTATGACCACTATTTATTGTTGTTGCAACGAATTCCTGTGTAGACATTTTCTATGGTGTAGACCAGGGGTGGGCAAAATACGACCCGAGGGCCGCATGTGGCCCGGCAGCTGATATTATGCGGCCCTGGAGGGCATTTAGGAATTTTAAAAAAAAAATGTTTACTACGCTTTTAATTTATTTTGTTGAAGTTTACAGAATTTCATGTACCGTTATGTTTGTTTTAACATTTTTGATAAAATTGATTTCTAATTTTTATACTTTTATAAACAGACCCAAACCTTCGAAATATAATGCTAAAATGTGAATTTATCGATTTTAATATAGAGAAATATTTATCGACATGCAAACATTTAATATGGATGGTTTTATGAAAAACAGATATTTCTCCGGTGAATAAAATGATTTATTTTGCAAGAAAATATTAAATTTAAAGGTTGTTTGCTGTTATAAATTATGTCCACATTTACGATGCTCAAATTAATTAATTTTTTTCTAGTAGTCTTGATATATTTCTGAAATTTATTCTGCGTTTACTCTTTGTTTTCCGAATATTTTATTTTCACACACAGCCGGAAGTAAGATTTGTTTCAGTTCCTTTTTAAAGTTTTGAAAAATTCTAACTGTTAGAATTTTATTAAAACAATGAGAGTCGCTAAAAAACGAAAGACTGAAGATGAATGCCTGTTTTTAATGATGAATGAACAACTGAGTACTGTTTCATATAAGTTGGTAGCAAATTAGTTTGCTTGTTGCGTTGTGAGTCAGTGGCTGTCTTCAAGGAGTACAATTTAAAAAGACATCATGAAACAAAAACATTCCGATTTCGGATACAATTTCACAACCGAAGAGATGGAAAGGAAATGCCTGGAGTTGGTGCAAAATTTGATTTGGAGAAACAACAAATTATTTTCACTAAACAGTCTTCAATTCAAGATGCTGCAACAGAAGCTAGTCTTGAGCTCTAGCACCGAATTGTAAAACAGAACAAGCCATTTTCTGATGGCGAGTTCATAAAGGAATGTTTGCTAGATGCAGCAAACATTATGTTTCCAGGAAAGAATAAATAAATTTGGCAACATTACTTTATCAAGGAGAACTGTGGTCAGACGTATTGACAAGATAAGTGACAATTTGATGTATAAACTTCAAGATGCAAGTAAACAATTTTTGTGGTACTCTTTTGCATTGGATGAGAATACCGATGTACATGATACTGCCCAATTATTAATATTTATACGTGGAATAAACACTTTTTTCAAACTCACTGAAAAGTTACTAAGTGTTGAATCACTCAAAGACACAACCACATGCCATGATATATTCAATGCTGTTACTAACTGTATTGAAAGAATTGGGTTGGTTTGGAACAAGATGGAAACTGTTACAGCTGATGGAGCTCGTGCTTTGAGTTAAAAATATTTAGGTCTGGTAAAGTTGATAAGTGATAAAAGTGAAGCAGAATATCCTGACCACACATTCTTACCACTTCACTGTGTGATCCATCAAGAAAGTATGTATAAAACTGTTTTGAATATCAAGCATGTTATTGACCCAGTTGTCAGTGTCATCAACCTCATCAGGTCAAAAGGACCTAATCATAGACAGTTCAAGGCATTACTTGACGATTTGGAAACTGAACATTCCGATGTCCTGTATCACACCAGTGTTCGATGCCTGAGTCTCGGCAAGGTGTTGAGGCGAGTGTGGGACCTCAGAGAAGAAACAGTGATGTTCCTAGGGATGAAAGGCATTGAATGTGACTTTAATACTAACATTGTCAATAAAAAGTGAAAGTTAGACTTTATGTTTGCCATTGAAATTATGGAAAACTTAAGTGAACTAAATGTCAAACTTCAGGGCAATGGTGTGTTTGCACATGAACTGTATGTACATGTAAAATTATTTGAGACAAAACTCTCACTGTTCTCCAGAGAAGCAAGTGAAAAATGGAAACCATTTTGGTGAAATGATTGAAAAGTACAAAGCCTAATTAGATGCACTGACTGAAGAATTTGGATGGACATTCCAAGATTTGAAGAACTTAGATCCACAGATGGGCGACTACAGATTATGACCTAAGAGAAATTAGTCAAGA